>JABSTQ010001577.1:0-33523 GCA_013358835.2 Ixodes persulcatus | reverse complement strand
ACTCATACTACTTAATGGGGGACACTACCCAGAAAAAGAAATTTCTGGAAAAAAAGTAGATTTTGAAAATTGCCATGTTTACATCCACCAACACCTAGAGATTATTCCCTTAGTACTTTATTTGTTTGCACTGCATAATTATTTTTTTATAAAATATTTTCGGTCCATCGATGCAAAAGAAAAGGTAGACATTCAAGCACTTTGTGCGCGTTTTCCTTCATTCCATTTTTTTAATAAATTTTACATTAGCAAAACTATCGTTTAGTATTTAGAAAAAAGGAAAGGCTTACTCGTTTTTCACAACTGAAATTTAATGGCCAATGCAACTGCATTTTTTTTTAACATTATGAATGTCTTTTATAAAAAAATGTTAAGATTTTGTCAACAACATAAAAGGCAAGATTGATTTGTAAGGGTGATATAAGCTTAAAATAAATTACATTTTGGAAATTTTGTTTTCACAGTTGCACTCTCCAGGCATTCTGCTGTGTATCTAGCGAAGGAAAATGTTGTGTATTACATTAGTTTTCTAACGATAGTTTTCCTAAACAATGTCAGTGTGTTCCTGATAAAAACAACTATAATTTCTTCCACATTTCATGTACACAGATAAAACTTTGCACTGCATTTTGTCTCACAACTACCAGTATATACTGTAAATTTCATTCCTACTAGTCCAAAGGTTCAAAAGTTGACCCTTTTGGGTAGTGTCCTCCATTAAGGGGTGGACACTGGCTAGAGATTTAAGTTCTGAACTACTCAAGCGATCAGAATTTAATTTGTAGGAAAGATTTAACATCAGATGTATGTGTATTGTGCGAACTTCCAGCTAACTAGGACAATTTTACATACCTGAATAAGATGAGATATCTTCATTAAGAAATCTATGTTATGCAGATTAAGCTATTAAGCACCACTTTGACTGCTTGGATATCAAGTGGGGGATGTGAGACTTTGGGCTATCTAGTTTTTATAACTCAAATGTAAATATTTCAGGAAGAGTTATTACCTCAAAATATGATATGCATATTTTCCTACGTCAATTTTGGAAAACAGTTTTTTTTCTATGAGGACTTCAACTTTAAACAAAATACAGTAAATAGCCCGATTCCCCAGTAAATTTCAGTTCAGAAAAATCTTGATTGTGGTATCAGAATACTTTTACCTTCGAACAAAAGATTCCTTCGTATAAAATTGCAGCAAAAAGTGAAACTGAGAAAAATGCATTTAAACATTGAACTCGATTACTTTATTACTGCTTCACGATGTGTTAAAAATATTTTATATCAACTATTTCGCGTATGGTTAATCAAATTTAGAGTAAGGGTGTATAATTCGTTTCTTTCAAAAAAAATTTTAAATCTAGGCCCATTTCCTTTTTAAGGCCCGTTCACACACTTGCATTTCACTACTACCCGTCTAAGACAAGATCAGCTTTTAAGCCTCTTGAGACTGCTCACGACCGGCTGCACAGCAATGCAGAAAGTCGCAAGCCCACACTAGAGGCTTAAAGACCGGTTTTTAGCCTCTCCGGTCGTAAGCAGTTACAAGGGTGTGAACGAAACGTTACATCAGTATCGAATTCCGCAGCAGCTGAAATAAACAATGTAAAAATTTAAAGTGCCAACCCTTTTTTTGTTTCTTTTTAATAAGCACGATTAAATTCTGTTCACACATCAACCTTTGTTACATTTGTATCTTCCTCATAGATAGGAGTAGTATCAAGAAAAAACGATAGACATTTTTACAAACATATTAGACATTCCCTCGAAGAGCACACCTCGAGCGAGTTCAAGGGGGCTTGGAACAAGAGCTAGAGCATGACCCAATGTACATTCAGGTGCAGAACACAGTGTAGCTGCTCTGAAAAGCATTAAACAATGTTTCCTAATCATTGACCCAGCCTCTAGATCACCGCTGGAGACGAATCATTTACTACGCACCAATACATTTGTGTGATGACGAACGGTGGCATTTTGACAAGAGGCTCCAGAGCAAGGCCAAATAGTCTGGCTCTGTGTGCACAGTCTATGTGGCCAACCAAGCTGGAATTCCAATTCAAGTTTCTGGGTTATTGCTAGCCTTTGAGAGGCCCGCTTGGTTCAGGCATTACGCAAAGGCCCTTACGGTTTGTTAATCTCGTGTGTGAGCAGGTGCCCGATGAGGCAAGACCGTTAAAACAATGACCTGGGAACCTGCTGGAATTTGTCGGGCTTATTGCACATAAGGGCTTCACTGCGGCAAGCTTGACTATTCATGCGAGCAAAGCCTTTGGGACCTATGCTGCACTCGGGTATATGTATACTTCCATTGGGTACAGATCCAAGAGGCGTCATACTCAACTTGAGGAGGAGGAGAAAAGAAGAAGAGAGAGGAGAATGAGAGACGAGGAAAGAATGAAGAAGAGGAGGATTCGAGAGAAAGAGAGATACTGGCGAGAGTAAGCAGGGAACTGGGGGAAGGCCCCGAAAATTTGTCGTGAAACAAAAAAGAGGGGACTTGCGGTCGGTGAGATCCCCCGGCGATTTGGGGTGGGCACTTTGTCGTGGCGTTCTAGCAGATTTAAAAACTCTTGTTTCTGGATGTTCGACTGAACTCAGGTCGCTTGCTGTTACAGATAATTATTGGGGTTAATATTTTTAATATGCTCGACTAGCTCTACCTGCTCCAAAAGGCGAGGGGCTGCAGCGGGAGGAATGAGAGGATGCCAGCTGAGTGGTGGTCCGGCCAGCTTTGAATTTGGAGTAATTTTTGGAGCAGAAAAAATATCCTTATGGAGCACCCTCTATCAGAAAGAAATTGCTTTTTGGAGCAGCTTTGGAGCAGTACACACGTAAGTCTGGAGCAATTTGGTGCAGTTCCCAATTAGTGATGCCGGCATGTATTCACGCGATCAGTTACGTCATGCCCATTAAAAACAGAAATTTAAGCTGTACTATAGTTCTTGACAGGTTAAGAGTAACGTGAAAGTTCCTCTCACCTCTTTCCACTTTTGCAGACCGAACGCTGGAGAGGGCCTCCTCTCTCGTGGTCTATCCAGTGATGCCAGGCCGCGAGCCAGGTATCACTGGAGACTGCGGCTGTCTGTAGACCGGACGAAGCGCGTCCGCGGGCCGGGGTTTCGAGACCCCGGCTCTAGATAGAGAGGTAAATTAGCACTATACGAAGTCGTATCACGTGAAACGAACAAATATTCAATAAAAATATTCTAGGTTTCCCCTAATGTATAGACATTTTAAAGAGTTGTATGATCAAGGATTCAGATCATTTGACGTAAAAAGGGCAACAATCCGTAACCAAGCAGTCCTGACCGAGCATGCTAACGAAATAGGAACCATGTGCGAGTACATTCGTATGAAACAGTGTCCCGCTTCTGAACATGAGCAAGCAAGAAAAAATAATTACTGGTGCTTGCTAATCTTCAGTAGTGCTCTTCGAAATGCAACTTAAACTTAAAACTGTGCTGCATTAGGAATGTCCGTAAAATTGGTGGTAACCCTGTGAAACAATGCCGCGGAGCCGTAAACCTAGATTGGATTGTGATGGCCAAGCCCCACTGGATTCCCACAGTTGCCAGACGAAAACGAAAACTATTCCAAAAACCAATTTGTTTGCCTTGGCGCAGTTGGCCGCTATTATTCCCTTTGGGTGCAGCAAGGCACAGGCAAGCAGGAATTTGTCAAAATGGTGCAAATGAACCACCCCTGCACCTGGCAAAGTAAGGACAGCTGAAACGCTGCAGACACACCTGGCTGGCTGTGGTGGATGTCGATAGACGGCCCCATCCACTACAATGATCCCTTCTTCCGAGTCCTCAATATTATCGTTAAGCACTACCCGATGCATAATAATAATAATAATAATAATAATAATAATAATAATAATAATAATAATAATAGTTTATTGCTTTCTTTTCGCTTTACAAAGTTCGGGTCCGTCAAAGCCCATGAGGCTTGTATGACGTGGCCCGGCACTCGGGGGATGCGATTTAAGATTTAACTAACAAAAAGATTTTAGATTGATTTTTTTTAAATTCACTGAACTCGGAACTTATTTTTACTCTTAGGAGCACACGAGCAATAAGCGTGCACTCTTTACATTGAACCAATATCTCAGGTTTTCAAGAACGTACTAGGTTAATGGATTTGATTTCGTATAGCTGCTTTCTTAGTATTTTGAATTTGGGTTGTTTTGTTATTCTATTTAACAACGTGAATCATAGCTTTTTCGGGGTTGGGTCAATCCTGGGTAAACTTTTGTTTCCCAAACTTATTTGAAAGGGGCTGTTCCCATTCCGCTTACAAATCGCCACGGTGCGCTGAGTCAACGGTAATAAAAATATTAACTCCATTAATTATCTGTAGCAATAAGTGACCAGCGTTTAGTCGAACATTCAAAAACAGTCTCTAAATCCGGTAGAAGACCCTGAGCATGTGAAAACAAGATATCACATTCCAATAGATCCTTTGTAAAACGTACAGCACTGCGGCGGCAGGGAATTTGGGGAACCCTTGGTACAGATCATGCGCTTTCTAATTGCGCCACAGCGACTGTGCGCGTCCCGGCAGCTACCGCCAGCAGCCGTTGCAGCCATCCGCCATCCCGCCCAGTCGTACGTCGTTGGCGGCGTACCATATCTGTGGAAGCATAAAGGCATCGCGACAGGAGAACTTATTTCAATACGTTATTCGTCGTAACTTATCTTCACATATTGAAGTGTCACCAAATCCATTTAGTTTGCAGCGCAACCGGGGCAGGTTTCGACCAGGTTCGAGAAAGCATTGGTGCAGCAGAAGACAGAGCCGGTACAAAGGAGAGGGATGAGAAAGGGGCAGCCATTGGCTCGTCGCTCGCCCGACTTGGCTGTTGTTGCCGTGGTAACCTGCGCCTGGTCGTGTATGCCACGTGGTCCCGTGGTAGTGGGAGGAGGGGCATACCGAGGACTCCCATTATTCGTCGCGCGACGCGCGCGGGCTTTTGGGACTCTTGCAAAGGGTCTATTTGTTTGCTTCCCAACAACAAATCGCCGGGGGACCTCCCCGACCGCAAGTTCCCCTTTTTCTTTTCTCAACATATTTTCGAGGGCCTATCCCGTTTCCTTCTCACTTCCTCCTCTCTAATCATCCCTCCTCCTTTCTTTCTTCTTTCCTCCTCCTCCTCCAGCACAGGATGACGCCTCTTGGATCTGTACCCTTCGACTGAAATGGCATCAAGTTCTGCATGAGTTTAATGATTACATATGGGGCAGGCTCAACTTGCAGGTCAGCTGCAAGGCATTCTGCACGTGTGCATCTGGTTCTGGCAGATAAAATTTTATTCTGAGCAAAGCTTTTGGGGCATTGTTTGCACTTGTAGGCTTTTTAAACAGTGTGTTTGATAATGGCGGAAAAGGCTGCTATTGTGAGAAAAGGCTTGTGGGCACTGCTTGCATTTAAACGGATTTTCAACTGTGTGCATTCGTTTATGGCTTCTCAGAGCGGATTTTTGATCAAAGGCTTGGGGGCACTCCTTGCATTTAAATGACTTCTCACCAGTGTGCACATCATTATGGCTTCGTAAATCGGAATTTCGAGCAAAGGCTAGGGGGCAATGCTTGCACTTAAATGGCTTTTCACCAGTGTGCAACCGATAATGGCTTCGTAGATCGGAATTTCGAGCAAAGGCTCGGGGGCACTCCTTCCACTTAAATGGCTTTTCACCAGTGTGCATTTGTTGGTGGTTTTGTAGAGAGGAATTTCGAGCAAAGGCTCGGGGGCACAGCTTGCACGTAAATGGCTTTTCACCGGTGTCCACACGATTATGGCTTCGTAGATGGGAATTTCGAGCGAAGGTTCGGGGGCACTGCTTGCATTTAAATGGCTTTTCACCAGTGTGCATTTGATTATGGCTTTGCAGAGGGGCATTTAGAGTAAAGGCTTTGGTGCAATGTATGCACTTAAATGGCTTTTCACCAGTGTGCATTCGATAATGGCTTTGTAGATGGGAATTTTTAGCAAAGGCTTGGGGACACTGCTTGCACTTAAATGGCTTTTCACCAGTGTGCAAATGATTATGGCTTTGTAGATAAGAATTTCGAGCAAAGGCTAGTGGGCACTGCTTGCACTTAAATGGCTTTTCACCAGTGTGCATTTGATTATGGCTTTGCAGATGGGCACTTAGAGCAAATACTTTGGCGCAATGTATGCACTTAAATTGATTTTCACCACTGTATGTTCGATTATGATTTATTAGATTCGAATTTCGAGCAAAGGCTTGGGGGCACAGCTTGCACTTAAATGGCTTTTCGCCAGTGTGCACCCGATTATGCTTTCTCAAAGAGGAATTTTGAGCAAAGCGTAGAAACCTGGGCGAGTTGGTGATGCATCGGAATGAAAAAACAGCGCAAACAAAACGACGGACCACTAGAAGAGTTACACACAGACAAGGCGCTCACTTACAATTGAAATTTAATAAGAAACATATGAAGGCCGCGAAAGAAAAACCCGAACAATCTTCCACACCCACGTCACCAAACACCACGTTCCTATTGACTGAGATATTCCATCTCCTTTTGATGGAGGGCCACAGAGGGGGCGCTGACACACGTGCCCTCCCTACATCGTGATATGTAAAATGCCTCCGTTATTTCCCTCGTCCTTTTGGTGTTGTGTCGCATCATTATTGTAGTATCTTCAAACTTAGGGGCGCACCCACATCTGTCGCAATAAATCGCCAAATCACCCGCAAGGGACGATCTCACAGATAATGCATGCTCCCTCAGTCTATCGCTGGCGCATCTACCGGACTGTCCGATATACTGCTTACCACAGTATAGCGGTATGCTATACACAACTCCCACTTCGCACGCTCCAAACAGCTTTTTATGCTTCTTTTCTCATCGCGCTGATTGTGCCACTCCTCTATCAATTCTACCACACAACTTCTCCAGTTGCTTGGGAGCGGAGAAAAGAACCGGGACTTGGTGTCTTGCCGCCACCTTCTTAATCCTGTGGCTGATCTTGTGTATGTAGGGCACCACTACCGGTCTCACTCTCGGCTTGCACTTCTTTGGGCCTACAGCAGTCCCCCGAAGCCTTTGCAGCAGTGATTCACTCACTCCTGTAAGGAGGGCTGATGGATAACCCACCCTCTTCAGCCTGTTCACCTGGGATGTAAAACCCTCCACCATCTTGTGCGGGCAAGACTTCGCCAAGGATGCGCGGAGACAGGTAAAGACTATACCTCTTTTAACCACCTTAGAATGGTTGGAACTGTAAGGGAGCAGACACTTTTTCGATCTGGGAGCATAACACCAGCATACATGTGATGGCTGAAGTGACAACGTAAGGTAAAGAAATTGCAAGTTACTATTTACAGGATCCTCTTTTGTAAAGTCCAACCCCGCGGAGCAGGCTCTAAATACTCCTAACATATTTGATACAAAATCATCTTTTTGGGACGCTTCCTGTGGACGAAACAACACCAAATAATCATCCACATATCTGAAAATGCGGACAACATCGTTGTTCAACATTTGTTCAATCCCTCTGTCACACTTTGATAGATAGATATTACTTAAAGGGTAACTGCAAAGAAAAAAAAGTTTTTTTTTTTAAATAGCCTAATTGGGACAACCATGTCAAAAAACAATTTTTCCGCGAGAAAAAAAAATTTTTACAGAAATATTTATTGCGTGAGACTGATTTTAGTTTGCGGCAATTTCGTCCGTTTTAAATCGCGCGCCAGGAAGTTGTGATTATGTGACGTCAATCCCAATAGGTTCTCATTGGCTAAGAGTTTGATTGACAGCTTAGATCTTGGTTGTTAAACCTTTGTTATATGTTGCAATTTCCTTTTGAGCGGCATATTTTTACGTTTAAAGAATAACCCATGTGAGGAAAGTTACTATTCTTTACAAAAGGTTTACAAAACGGGCACTTCCGTTTGGATTCATACCATAACTGCCATAACAAACAAAAGCTTCGCCATTCTTTCATGGCCGCCGAAGTCTCTGCTCCCGCCTGTCTTGCCTCGTTTCGCCGAAGTGATCAGTGTTTCATGCTGACCCAGGTGCTTGAGTGAGGCTTCTTGAAGTGAAGTAGTGTGTGTCTAGCAGCTGTCGCAGGTGTTAGTGATAGGAAGCGACGCGGGGTTTTGGCTTTCATAGCGCGGTTCTTTCGTTTTCCTCTTTGCTTGCTTAGCGTGTTTTCTTTTTGCTTGCTTGCTTACGCGTGCAAATGCCGACTTTTCAGAGAAGTGAGATGAGTGATCCCGACAGCGAGCCTTCCAGCAGCCACGTCGCCCCGAAATGAATGCTATTTGGCTGGAGGCAGTGAAGCGTTCGCGTAGCGACAAACGTGTCCAGTTACGTTCTCGTCATATCGCTCCGGAGGCCGTCGAGATTCGCACTGGGTGCATCGATCGTCCGCGACTAGACACACATAATAAAAAAAACACTGTGTTCACTACGTAAAAAATGGTCTCAGTTCATGCATCTGTGGGCAGGTACGAAATCTTGCCCAAATTTATTCACACCGCACGATGAGCGCAACACGTCGCTGTGCAAACGCAGTCCAACAACACGAAGCATAAAAACGGCAGATTTAGGACAATTCGGAGTTCATTGTTCAATTAAAACGACGTAATTTTGTTGAAAACGCCCGCAGCTTTTTACTCACGTTATGCGTCGGGAATCTTCCACATTTTGAAACAGAACGAAGGAAGATTCACTATTAAAAAGGCTCGCTGCATCCTCCCGGACCAGTTTGACTGGATCAGCTGACGACGACGAGACTGAACCCATTAAATCAACACCACAACAACCAATTTGCGCTCCGTGTTATCTACTTCTAAGCACCGCACCACGCACACCACGAACGTTTCAGTTCTTTGTCGCCTTCGCCGTGTTGCACCGAACAGAACGAGATCGCCGAAGTCAACGCAGCGCTGTCGTGACCTTGGCTTGTGTGGTAGCGCACGCGTGGACCCTGTGACTCCCTTCGCTTTCAAAGCCCACACGACGATTACGAATGATACTTTCCGTCTTCCGCGAACATCACAGGGGCACTTCTCCGGTCACATCTTCGCTGAGTTCGCAGACCGCGCAGCCAGCGCAGCTTCTGGTTTTAAGTGCGTTGTTGCCAGATCTCACCGGAAGTCGAGACGCTGCGTGAGGAGTGAGGGGCGGGGCGTACTTCTCCTCCGCGGGGGTCGAAAGAGCGGGAGTTTCAAATGTGGAGAGGTTCTGGCTCCGACTAATTACGTCCTGTGGCGTAAATATTGCTAAAAAAAATTATTTTTTTTCGCGGAACATTTGTTTTGTGACATGCTTGTCCCAATTAGGCTGTTTAAAAAAACACTTTTTTTTCTTTGCAGTTACCCTTTAAGACTGGCGCCACGCTCGAGCCAATGCAGATACCTTCTTTCTGCAAGTGAACCGCATCATCAAAAACAACATACGTGGAGCTGAGGTAGAAACACAGTAACTCTAAAAATCTTTCCTCATCAATCCCGCAATCATTTTGAAAGGTGACGACTCAAATTTTTTCTATACACTCCTGAACCGCAAGCCTCAATTCTTTATGCGGAATTGAATAAAATAAGTCGACTACGTCGAATGACACCGCATCACACGAGCCAGGGTTTGTGTCTTTCAGACACTGTGCCACGCATTCCGCACTATCCGCTCTGAAGGGATCTTGAAGGATTAACGGAGAAAGGTGACGCTGCAGGTACGACCCCAACTGTGCCTGCCACGATCCTCTTTGCGTCACAATCGCCCTAAACGGGCTACCCTCCTTATGTGTTTTTACGGAGAAAAACACCTCTAGATTAAGACCCTTGGCTCCAGTTACTGATGCTCTTAACCGATGAAGGCCCATAGATTCACACATCTTGACCCTCTTTGACCTTGATAAGTGACACCCGACCCACTTTTTTAAAATTCTTTTGCACCGCTTGCTTAGACTTCACTAGAAAAATATCCTCTGGTACCAACACGAACCCCCCATCCTTATCTGCCACAAGCAGTTTAATCCGTTCTTTCAGGCAAAAGGTTACTACCTGGTTGGTATCATTACACCTAAAAGACCTCACTGTATTGCCCTTCGTAGGAAGTGATTCCACACCCTCCAAAATGCATCTCTCTTTATCCTCCTCCTCGACGCGGTCCCCCAGATTCCTAACAATTGTCAGAAGTTCCTGTGGCTTGACCACCGCTTCACAAGCAAACTTGGGGCCCTTTTTCAAAACGCGTAACACATTTTCCGGTGCGGAGACGTCACCCAGCTGTACCACGTTCCCCGAATCCATTGTCACAGCCTTGGTTGGACGACCCAAAGTCAACCTGAGAGTTTGCCACAAGAAGTCAGCGCTCTGCGCAGCTTGGCGTCTACACTCCCAAAACTTCCGCTCCGCCGCTTTGTTGTCCCTGGACGTTAAGAAGCACCATACCTTGAGACACTCCCGTAGAAATCTAGCCTGTCGCCAGGCCTCGGACCGCAGAATCTTCGTAATCCTTTTGGCGTGCCCTGCCGACGGTGGTAACTGAAAAAGGCCCAGGACCCAGGACCCAGGCTGGAGCCAAGGGTCTTAATCTAGAGGTGTTTTTCTCCGTAAAAACACATAAGGAGGGTAGCCCGTTTAGGACGATTGTGACGCAAAGAGGATCGTGGCAGGCACAGTTGGGGTCTTACCTGCAGCGTCACCTTTCTCGGTTAATCCTTCAAGATCCCTTCAGAGTGGAGAGTGCGCAATGCGTGGCACAGTATCTGAAAGACACAAACCCTGGCTCGTGTGATGCGGTGTCATTCGACGTAGTCGACTTATTTTATTCAATTCCGCATAAAGAATTGTTGCTTGCGGTTCAGGAGTGTATAGAAAAAATTGGAGTCGTCACCTTTCAAAATGATTGCGGGATTGATGAGGAAAGATTTTTAGAGTTGCTGTGTTTCTACCTCAGCTCCACGTATGTTGTTTTTGATGATGCGGTTCACTTGCAGAAAGAAGGTATCTGCATTGGCTCGAGCGTGGTGCCAGTCTTAAGTAATATCTATCTATCAAAGTGTGACGTGTGACAGAGGAATTGAACAAATGTTGAACAACGATGTTGTCCGCATTTTCAGATATGTGGATGATTATTTGGTGTTTCGTCCACAGAAAGCGTCCCAAAAAGATGATTTTGTATCAAATATGTTAGGAGTATTTAGAGCCTGCTCCGCGGGGTTGGACTTTACAAAAGAGGATCCTGTAAATAGTAACTTGCAATTTCTTGACCTCACGTTGTCACTTCAGCCATCACATGTATGCTGGTGTATGCTCCCAGATCAAAAAAGTGTCTGCTCCCTTACAGTTCCAACCATTCTAAGGTGGTTAAAAGAGGTATAGTCTTTACCTGTCTCCGCGCATTCTTGGCGAAGTCTTGCCCGCACAAGATGGTGGAGGGTTTTACATCCCAGGTGAACAGGCTGAAGAGGGTGGGTTATCCATCCGCCCTCCTTACAGGAGTGAGTGAGTCATTGCTGAAAAGGCTTCGGGGACTGCTGTAGGCCCAAAGAAGTGCAAGCCGAGAGTGAGACCGGTAGTGGTGCCCTACATACACAAGATCAGCCACAGGATTAAGAAGGTGGCGGCAAGACACCAAGTCCCGGTTCTTTTCTCCGCTCCCAAGAAACTGGAGAAGCTGTGTGGTAGAATTGATAGGTGAGCAGCACACCCAGCGCGATGCGAAAAGAAGCATAAAAAGCAGTTTGTAGCGTGCGAAGTGGGAGTTGTGTATAGCATACCGCTATCCTGTGGTAAGCAGTATATCGGACAGTCAGGTAGATGCGTCAACGATAGACTGAGGGAGCATGCATTATCTGTGAGATCGTACCCTGCCGGTCATTTGGCGATTCATTGCGACAGATTTGGGTGCGCCCCTAAGTTTGAAGATACTACAATAATGATGCGACACAACAACAAAAGGACGAGGGAAATAACGGAGGCATTTTACATATCTCGATGTAGGGAGGGCACGTGTGTCAGCGTGTGGCCCTCTATCAAAAAGAGATTGAATATCTCAGCCAATGGGAACGTGGTGTGTGGTGACGTGGGTGGGGTAGATTGTTCGGGTTTTTTTTCGCGGCCTTCGTGTGTTTCTTATTAAATTTCAGTTGTAAGTCAGCGCCTTGTCTGTGTGTAAATCTTCTACTGGTCCGTCGTTTTGTTTGCGCTGTTTTTTCATTCTTTTGAGCAAAGGCTTGGGGGCACTGTTTGCACTTAAATGGCTTTTCACCAGTGTGTGTTCGAGCATGGCTTTGCAGATGGGAATTTCAAGTAAAGGCTTGGGGGCACTCCTTGCACTTAAATGGCCTTTCACCAGTGTGCAATCGATTATGGCTTTGTAGATCAGAATTTCGAGCAAAGGCTAGGGGGCACTCCTTGCACTTAAATGGCTTTTCACCAGTGTGCAAATGATTATGATTTCGTAGATAGGAATTTCGAGCAAAGGCTCGGGGGCACTGCTTGCACTTAAATGGCGTTTCACTGTTGTGCTTTTGAGTGTTGCCGAGCACTTGGGCCTTAGAGCCAGACTTGGGAGGATGCTGGCACTTAAATTGTTCACCACCATGGACAGCCAAGTGGCTCATAATTCCTCTCTGATCTCTGGTGACATAGGTGCAGGAACAGCATCTGAACCAGATGACCTCGGTGACTTGCAGTGTGTAGCTGGTCTCCCTCGACAATGTTTCTCCATCACCTAGAAGAAAAGAGCATATGTATTCACGCACAAGGAAAGCCACATAAAGATAGCCAATTAGTTTGGAAACAAGAAGTCATTATTAGAGTTTCGCCACAGCTGTACTTTAATATTTTGTTTCGCTTTGAAATTCGATTCACGGAAGAACTCCAATATAACTGGCAATATTAAGGAAAGTCCCTTTTCTTGAAAAATGAAAATCCTAAAAAATTCACATATTTTTGTTTTGATTTATAAATTATACTTAGGGCTCCGTGTTTTCGGAGTTTATTTTTCGTGAAATTCGGAGGGTGTTTTTCGGAGTTTATTTCTTTAGCAAAAATTCGGTGTTTGTTGGAGTTTATGTTTTGTAAATCCCCAATTCTCCGAAATTCGGAGATTAATTTCGCAGTGTTTCCTATTAAAAATAATAAATAATAACCGGATGCAAACGTATGCCAGGTAAAAAATAAAACACGCTTGTATCAATTAAGATTTCTTCAGTTGAATTTGGCGTTAATATCACTGGCAATACTAATTTGTCCCATGAGAGAAGTTGCACACAAGTGTGGCTTCGATAAACGTCGATACTTCAAAATCAATAAACTGCCGGAGGTAGCCGCAAGGAAGCTCGTAGTCATCCCATCAATCTATCCCGCGGCCGCGCGAGGTGGAGTGGTTAAGGATGTAATAGAGAAGTTTCAACTGCCCCTCTTCCCTATTATATACAATCTCTATGGTCCATAGCTTTCCCCTGTTACCCCCAGAAACATACCTTCTCCTTTCTCTAAATCCCAAATCCCATGGCCCAAACTGGAAACCAAAAGAGTGGCTTTTGTCATGACACGAATGGTACGATGACCTATTTCCCTGAACCAACCTTGACGAGACAAGCCGTAAGACCCCCTTTTGACAACGGTCCGAGGCTTGAAAGATAATTATGGTGTCATTTTCCCAGGACCATTGATCCTGCGCTGCTCAAATTGTAAAAAATACTTTTTTTTTTGCTTGGGGGGGGGGGTGGCATGGGCACATAACAATTCGGAGTTTATCGAATAAATCCGAATTGACGAAAATTTTACCGGCGGGTGTTTTTCGGAGTTTTTCGGATTTATCTGAAAACACGGAGCCCTAATTATACTTCCCATATCTTCTTACTTTGGAAAGTTTTTCTGTTTTCTAAAAATTGTTTTTTTTTTCACATGAAAATGTTTTCACCCAGTACCTTTGGATTCAAAATCTGGAACTGAATACTTTTGGGGGCTGGATACATAATTATTCAGAAACTAGAACAAAAACAATATCTGGAGATTGTTAGCTAGGTCGTTTTCTAATTGGCAATGACTGATTATGGCAGTTCAGATGGAAAGTCTTCCATGAAGTTATCAGTAAAAGTACAACATGTGGTGCAGTCATGGCCCGCTAATATGGATGCCCGCTATATAGACACATTATTGGGGCAACAATCCCCGTCTATACAACTCTGCCTCGTGTATATTATAAGCCGGAGTGCAGGCTAAGGTCAGCTAGTACTGGGAACAAACTAGGTAAATACATGCAAGTTTATCTCATTATTACAGACACAAAAGGGTCCACAAATAAAAAGAGCTTAGTTAAGACCTTGGGTTACAAACTTCACCGAGTTTCACTACATTCGGCTGCTCGTTTCGCTTTCTTCAAAAGGCATGACCTTGCCACCGAAGGTTGGCTCAATTTATCGGGGCTTTCCATCCAAATTAGCAACCTTTCCTTCTTTCCTTATGTTATGATGTTCTTCAGGTTTGTCATCTGTGGCCACTTTCTAGCTTTTCTGGCCTCTTTTGTCTATGCACATTGGCAGGCAGCCACGTTTTGGTTGAAAATCAGTCTGGCAACCGTGGGCACACCTTGGCAGGGCGATAATTCCAGAATGAACACTTCGCTGGCTCAGGCAGGGACAGGAGTCTTAAGAATAAACACATACAGGGCTAATTTTGAACGTATAGATAAAATGTGCTCTATGCGCAGAGGAGAGAAACAATTGAACATGTGATTCTAACATGCAAGGAGTTTAGTGCTTCCCTTCCCGAAAGGGTATCAGATGTACCGGGCCCAGAGTTTCGCTGGAAAAGACGGCAGTTTGGATAACAGTAAAGTAGATGCAATAAAGAGAAGGTTAGAGTGGCAGAAATCATCTAGGAAAAAGTGACTGCAGAACAGCCACCGTAAGATACCAAGTGAGCGCTCATCACACTTTCCCTGAAAACGGGAATAATCTCGAAATGGGCACTAGTTCAGTCAAATTGGGTGCTTAGTGTATAATTTGCAGTATTCCCAAGTTTGGAACATGTTAATAGTGGGCGCTTGAACAAAATAGGCACTTCACTGGTATTTATGGTAAGTAGCACAGCTGGGGGCTGGAGAAAAATTGTGACTTCCTCCCTAGTGGCTCTGGCCCAAGGTCTCAAAACTGTACCCCAGTGGGTCTGATGTTGGGGCGATGCCAACAGAAAATTGGCGAGTCCATCAACGGGGCAAAGAGAAGGGTGGTGCGTGTTTTAGGATTTTTTTGCCAAATCTCTTAAGGGTCATCCCAGCAATCACTCCAGACCTGCGAAACCTACAATGCTGAAAATACTATAGGGGATGCCGAAAACCACTACAATTGTGTGAAGAAATACAAAAACCGTTTTATTCTTCAAAACTTAGTCACGAAACATGACTACGATAGGATAAAGCTTGGCATCATTGCCAACGTCATTGCTTACATCAGTCGCGACCGAGAACGGCACGCTACTGAAACTACTAACAACATCGCCAATCTGTTTTTCAGCCCTTCCCTTTATTATCGAAGCTGTCTTGGTTCGAGCACAAGCGTACCGTATTTACTCGTGTAATGAACGCACTCCCCAAGTCGGCTCTCAAAATTTTGACTTTTTTTCTTACTCCCGTATTAAACGCACCCCCAACTCGGACGTCAAAATTTTGACCCCCTCCCCCACGCGCGCAAAATGAACACACTTTTCTATCCTGGTGCAGCGAGGTCGCGAATGCATGGGCAGCGTGGGCGAACAAAACGCCTTGCAAAAGGCGTTAAAAAAATTTAAAAAAAGATACAACGGAAGCAAGAAATAAACATGGAGAGGAGCATTTTCTTTTTTTTTTTGCACAGCGCAGTCTTGACTTTGGGTCGTGCGCCGCGCTCAAGGAGATAAGAAAGAGAAGCGGAGAAGCCCTCGCCTCCTCCTCGCACTTTGGAAAGAGAAGCGAGAAGCCCTCGAAATGAACACTCTTTTCTATCCTGGTGCTGGGAGGTCGCGAATGCATGGGCAGCGTGGGCAAACAAAACAACTTGCAAAAGGCGTTAAAAAATAAGAAAAGATCCAACGGAAGCAAGAAAAAAAAAACATGGAGAGGAGCTTTTTTTTGCACAGCGCAGTCTGGGCTTTGAGTCGCGCGCAAGGAGATAAGAAAGAGAAGCGGAGAAGCCCTCGCCTGTGCAAAGCGTGCAAAAAAAAAAAACGGAAGCAAGAAGAAAAAACATAGAGAGGAGCTTTTTTTTTTGCGCATCGCAGTTTGGTTTCGGAGTCGCGCGCAAAGAGATAAGAAGTTACGTAGATTTTTAGGGATAAAAGGTCCGTTCATTATGCGAGTAACTACGGACGCGAAAATTTTACTTTGCGTAATGAACGCCCCCCCCCCCAACTTTGCATCGATTTTTCGGGAAAAAAAAGTTTGTTCATTCTGCGAGTAAACAAGATAGTTAGTAGCATCCCTTTGAACCTGAAGACATTTTCTAAAAGAGGTCTCTGGCGTGATCAGCCGCCATGAATGGCTTGTTCTATTCAACAAAAATGCCGTAAAAAGGCATTCTGCTCGGATAGTTTCGTGATCCGTTGATCGGCTAAAGTACCCTCAAAGCTTCTCATTGGTTTCAACTAGTTTTGCAGAGTCCTTGTGCTTTTTCGTTCTGAGAAGACACAGAATGTCCCGGCTCAGTATGAACAGAATGTTCGTACCCAGATGACACAGAACATTGCCGCGGCAAAAACTAGTCGTCCCTCCTGGCCTATTCTCGCCTCGATCAGCTTTCGATTGATGAGCTCAACCATCTCTTAACATCCCATATACAACATGCGTACCTTTCGCCCTGATAAATGGAAAGTCGGTCGAATAGCTGGGAATGAACACTTGAACATAGTTTTTCCCCGACATCTTGTTGTGAAGGTGGTTTTAAGGGATCATGCGAAAAAGTTCCCGTAAAACAATGCACGACTTGCGCGACAACCCAAATTGCCACTAGGAAGATTTCCTATACAGAAAGTTATTTTAGATTTGGATAGGTGTTAGCAGCTATACCCGTTATAATAAGCGGTAGCTTGCGCCCCCTAGCATAAAAGTCAATGTATCAGTGTAGCCAACACCGAATTGCAAAGTGGCGAGATGCAGCTCGAGCAAAAACAATTTACTATATATTTTTACACAGGATCAGGAAAACTCGTAGAAATATTGTTGTCAATACAATAACCATAAGAAAACGGGCACTTTACGATAAAATCGTAAAACTTGGCAGGTATGTCACCCCCACGGCCCGGTAATATTTACAAAAAGCATGGGCCTAAAAGGGGCAGAATCACATTTTTTTATGTTTTTACGCTAGGTGGCACAAGCTAATGCCCGTTATAAATGGTACAGCCGTCAATGTCCATCCTTCCATCCATGCACATTGTTAACCAAACATGTAAACGTGGTATTCTTATATAACTAAGTAAAGACAACACTTCTTGGATCTAAGAGTACTTCCAATTCGATCATACTTTGTGCATGTTTCAATGAGCAAGAATGAGCAGCATGTCTTAGAAGTTTTTCTTGATGGATAATAAGAAAGGGTATGTCAAAACAATGATACATCATATATTGATGAATGTACCTAGATCAGGGGTCTCAAACACACAACCCTCCACTTGCTGCGACGCGGCCCTCAAGGGAATCGGCCGCAAGCCCCCATTCCCATATATCGAGAGCTAAAAATGGCAGGCCATGTTTCGTGTTGTAGATTCAGTTCCGCTCGAAACATAGTTCCGCTCTTATAGTTTTAGTATGTCTTGGTTTAATTTTTGCTCTCCAGCATTTTACCATGTTAATCAACAATATGGCAATCCCTCTACGGTTCTCACCTTCAGAAAATACCACCATTAAAATACAAGTATTACAGTATCTGGAAATGTCGTTCATTCTGATGGTGCCGCTTCTGAAGGAATCGCTCGTTCTAGGGTCACCGTTAATCCTGATGATTCACTATAGGAAACTAGGAGGGGCGGTGGCCCGCAAAGCACGCGCCATAATGTATCTGTGATTTTACTAACATTCATAGTGTTATGAACAAAAGACAAGAACTTCATTCTGTCGATGATTCCTGTGACGCGGATATTGTTGTTTTAACTGAGACTTGGTTATCTGCAACGGTTCGGGACAACGAAATTTTTTATGGTTCCAAGCGTTTCAACGTGTACCGATGTAACAGAGGCTAGAAGTGGAGGTGGTGTACTTATTGCCATTACCGAAGCTCTTATTTCGTTCAGTGTAAATGTACCATGTGACCTGGAAATTGCTTGGGTGTGTGTAGTGATGAATTTTAAAAGATGCATTCTTGGTATTTGCTACCGTCCTCCTCAGTGCAGCTCCAGCTTTGTAAACAAGTTACATGATGCTATCCATCTTGTAATAACGCATCTTCCTGACTCCCCAATTTTTCTTCTCGGACATTTCAATTTCCCTAATATCGTGTGGTTAGACCATTACCCTGTTCCAAGCCTATCCTCATCTCAGTGCAGCGAGTTTGTAAACATGTGTTCAGACTTCAACCTTCGTCAACTAGTTAACCAGCCTACTAGAGTTACTGCGAGCAGTTCAAGTATACTGGACTTTGTCCTTATCACTTGCCCCGACCTTGTCTCGCCGATTTCTTATTTGCCCGGCCTTAGTGACCATTCAGTATTGCACTTTTATTTCAAAGTTCAAAGAACCAAACCTGTTAAAAACGCAAAGCTAATAAGAGATTATTGTAAGGCAAATTTTGCAGCTATTAATGAAGAACTGTGTGTATTTATAGATTTCTTTTTGCTGACTTTCGACCAGCGCACGGTACAATACAACTGGAATTTATTTAAAGAAATCGTACACAGACTTACAAATTCGTACATTCCGTGTCGTGTCATAAAATATGTCGTACAGTCACCATGGTATAACGTTACTCTATATAGACTTGCCAATAAAAAGAACCATTTGTTCCGTGCGGCAAAAGGCTCCACAAGCGAAAGTCGTTGGACATCCTATAAACTAGCCGAACAAAGTTATAACAATGCTGTTAGAGATGCTAAGTTTACCTTTTTCACTACAACGTTACCGTCAATGTTAGTGAACAATCCCAGACAGTTTTGGAATGTCGTAAATCAGAAAGAAGGTTATTTTGTATCGCTGACGGATGGAGATGGAGAGTTGGTGCCAAGAGATGATTGCGCGAATTTACTGAAAGACACATTTTCAAGGGCTTTTTTCGCCGTTGGAGACTGTCCCAACCCGGAATTTGAATCACCAAACTTTTTCCCAATGTTTCCAATATCAATTGATCCTGCAGGTATAATTAAACTGATTTAAACTGTCCTCATCCACTGGTGTTGAAGAAATTAATTCTAAATTTTTAAAAAAACACTAAAGAATACTCATCTGTCATTTTGGCTAAACTTTTCATTCATTCATTCATTTATTGTACCCTTAAGGGCCCTTTTTTAAGGGCATTACATAAGGGGGGGGGGGGGTCATACATGAAAAAAAATACAAAAACAAAGCACCAGGTGTTTCAGCTAACAATGCTGCACTTGCATAAGATGTGAAAAAATACAATGATTGATTCTCAGTAAAAACGTGAAATTATAGCATCACGAAACAAGGGGGGGTCATCAATGGCCACTGTATCAGGTGGCAGGTCGTTCCAGTCTATGATGGTCTGTGGGAAGAAAGATTGGTTAAAATAATTAGTGCGACCAGTGATCCGCGACACATGGCGTGAGTGGTTTAGCCGTGATGATGATCTGCTAGGAGGAAGAAGCAGTGAGGAACGTGGTATTGGGTGAAAATGGTAAACCTTATGAAACAAACTTAAGCGTGTTATTTTACGTTGTACAATGAGAGTTTGGATATCGAGCTGACGTTTGAGAGATGAAACACTAGTCGTTGGGAAATAGTCGTTTAGGATAAATTTTTCAGCAATACTTAGAGGAATCATGTCTGCCTGATGATTGGAAAGTGGGGAGGGTGGTTCCTCTACACAAGGGCAGGAGTAAGCATTCACCCAACAACTTTCGTTCAGTATCTTTAACAAGCGTTCCTTGCAAACTTTTCGAACACGCCATCTAATCCTACCTTGCCAACTTTCTTGATTCTAATGCATTTTTCAGTCTGTACCAACATTGCTTTCGTAAAACATTTTCCTATGAAACCCAACGTCTATCTTTCACTCATAATCTGTATTCCATTCTTGACCGCAGGTCCCAGGCGGACTGCGTATTCCTCGATTTATCGAAAGCTTTCGATAAGGCCAGTCACCAATTATTGCTTTTTAAGCTAAGTAAACTTAATATTGACTTAAGGGGGGACACTGGCTAGAGATTGAACTTCTGAACTATTCAAGTGATCGGAATGAAATTTGCACAGGAGATTCAACATCAGGTGTAGGTGCACTGTGCAAACTTTAAGCTCTCTAGGACACTTTTACATACCTGCATAAGAACATGTGTCACTCGTTCTTAAGAAATCTATGATGTGCAAATGAACCTATTAAGAACCATTTTGACCGCTTGAATATAACATGGGGGATGTGGGACTTCGGGCTATCTAGTTTTTATAACTCTAATGTAAATATTTCAGGAAGTGTCATTACCTAAAAATATGAGATGCATATCTGTCCTATGTCAATGCTTGAAAACACTGATTTTTCTCAATGAGGACTTCAACTTAAAACAAAATAAAGTAGATAGCCCGATTCCCCAGTAAATTTCAGTTCAGAAACATCTTGATTGTGGAATCAGAATATTTTTACCTCCGAACAAAAGATTCCTTCGTATGAAATTTGCAGCAAAAAGTGGAACTGAGAAAAATGCATTCAAACATTGAACTCCTTTACTTTGTTACTGCCTCACAATGTGTTGAAAATATTTTATATCAACGTAACTATTTGGCATATGGTTATCAAATTTAGTGTAAAGGTGTATAATTGGTTTCTAAAAATAAAAACCTAAAAATTAAAAAAAAATTTTCAAAAAAATTTTAAATTTAGGCTCATGTTTCCTCTTAAGCGTTCTTCAGTGGATTCCACATTTTCTGTCTCATCGCTCACAATTCGTAACTGTTAATGGCTCTAATTCCCACTTAACACCTGTTAACTCAGGTGTTCCGCAAGGTTCGGTTTTAGGACCATTACTCTTTCTTATTTACATCAAAGATCTGCCAGCCATCATTTCATCCTCTGTGTGTTTATTTGCAGATGATTGCGTTATTTACCGGGAAATTTCTACCGACAGTGACACAACCTTATTGCAGTCAGATCTAATCTCAATATCTAACTGGTGCCGCACATGGCTAATGGAACTAAACATCACCAAATGCAAGTCCATGCGTGTGTCCCGTTGTAATGCCGTTTGTCCTACTTACTACCTTAATAGCGCTCCACAGGAGCCCGTGCAATGTTATAAATACCTTGGCATCCACATAACATCTGATCTCTCAAGGAATATTCATATTGAACATGCTATTAACAACGCTAACCGCATGCTAGGCTTTTTAAGAAGGAATTTTAGTTCTGTGCCATCATCTCTCAAACTTCTTTATAAATCACTTGTTAGATCGAAGTTGGAATACGCAGCCTCCGTTTGGGACACCGGCATGGAATACCTCGTTCAATCATTGGAGGCCGTCCAGAACAAATCCGCACGTTTCATACTTCCCAACTACCACCGTACTTCCAGTGTAACCTCCATGAGACTATCGTTATCATTACCCACTCTTGCTTTACGTAGACAATATTCTCGTCTGTCCCTTTTTCACAAAATTTATCATAATCCGGCAATGCGTCACAATCTACTAACCCCTCCATATTATATTTCCTGTCGTTTAGATCATAAGAACAAAGTGGGCGTCTTTCCATGCAACACTAATGCATTTTTTTATTCATTCATTCCGCGCACTTCTGTAGAATGGAACCACCTTTCTCATGACATTGCCACCATTGATGACCTATGCATTTTTAAAGATGCTCTATCTAACTTTTTATTTTTTTGATATACGACTGTGCTTATTTTGCCACTGGCAAAACTGTGAGTTTACAAAAAGCAGAAAGCGTAAAGTTCCTTCCTTATAAAAACTTTGAGCCCGGCGCCCCCGCCCTTCCTTCCCCTTCCGCCTTGCGTTGGCCCTCGACTCTTCGAAGGTGCGTTATCTGGCCCCCACACTCAAATGAGTTTGAGACCCCTGACCTGGATCATTTGAGGCACAAGAATAAACGAAGTTGTCCATCTGGCCTTTGTGCCGAAAGTTATATGTCCCTATGCGGCAATGCATTGGAAACCCGCCCTTTACATGGAAGACAATTAAGACATTTAACAAAGGTTAAGCAAATCAATTGAGGAATTTCTAATTATTTTGTAAATGGGAAATGAGTAGGTGCACCAGCTCATGTCGCTTCAACTGCCTGCGTGTCGTGCCTGTGAGTGTTCAAGCAGGTCAAAGGCTACCACCAGCTTCTGAGCAGGCAATCAGCAGGTTGACTGTTTCTCAAGCAACCTTGTGCCCTAATGTCATCTTCGTCTTTAAGGAGGTTTCTTGCTCATAGTGCCACTTCTTTCGCCGTGGCCTTTTGCTCTGTTTTTAGCCGTTCCAGCGGGCGATGTCTGGTTATGTTTTAGCGGCCGTAGTCTGTAAGTGCTCTTTGACAATCGCGCATCAAGATTATTGGCTCCGTGCTTGCTCAAGTGCAGTGTGGTACCACACGTGGCATTCACTGGTGGCCATAGTGCTTCCACAACGAGCACTGCATGCCACCAAGATTGTTGTCCTCCTCGGAAGATAAGTGGGGGCTTGTTCTGAGTCTACATTCATCGTGGCAAACTCTCTTTTCGGTCAGCAACTTTATGAATGTGTATTAATATTTGCCCCAAATGCTTGATACCTAGAAAGCAGAGCAGAAAAACAACAGAAACTTCCTCCGCGTTTACCCACTTACTTCACGGATCACCGAGCACTGATGGCACTCATCAGTGGCATCCACGATGCAAACCACGACGGCTAAGAGAATTAACCAAGTCGCACCTCCGTCCTCAGGTACGTGACGGCACTACTCCACCCACATTGCACGACCGTTCACAGCTACCGCTTTCGCTTGTTCACTATTGTGGGCGAAAAATACGACAATTTTTTATCTTGGATTGATGGATAAATTAAGGCAAAGAACTTTGATTCGAGCAAACCCTTGAGCCACTCTGCCTAAATTACAACTAAGACTACTCTTTGTTTTATTGTTGTTGTTTTCTTGTCATTTTTTTCGCCCTTCTTACCATTTGTCCAGCTATCTCTTAGTTCGCTTAAACTTTTAGGAACTACTTATTCCTTCAACCTCTCCAATCTTAAAGAAATGAAAACGTCTGCCTCAGTCTAGACATGTTCTAGACTTACCGTATCTACAATGCTCTACTGTTATCTTCACTGGTCCCCATAATTTACAATTTGTATTTGTCTGCTCAGATCTTGACCGATAAGTCCCGGTCCTCAGTACCCCTCTTTGCCACACAGAGAATAAACTTTTTTGACTTGTGAAAAAAGCTATCTTGTTTTTATCCAAATTTTCGAGCATACTAGGCATCGTTTCCAATCACAATTCCCTATACCTCTTTTAGCTTCCCTCACTTCCCTCTTAAAAACACAATGAAGACAATTTTAATTAATTTCTTAAATGGTGTTTTTAGGCTTCTTGGGAACCTAGCACACTGCCAATTTTTGAATAGACATTTGTGATGCGTATTTTTGTGCCTACGAAAGAACTGAAGAAACCGAAACTGAACTAGCTTCATTCACATTTCTGGGCCTCCGAAAACGAAGGTGACGTAGGAAGTGACGTCAAGTGTGAATAGTCGGTATCGGTAGCATTTAGTAAATCGAGATTCTGGTTACCGCGGTGGCGTCGTCGTTCCCTAAGTTAACACGACACCGACATCTGAAACCAAAACCAAACGTCTCCCTCGTATTCCGCGCTGTGTTCTTTTTTTGTTTACTGTAAACGACTTATTTTTTGCGGGCTCAATATTTCGCAATTTAGGTCATATAGGAATAATTTGGGGAAAAAAGGAATAATTCGCGGGTTCTAATTTTCACAACGCGGTGGGATCTCAATATAGATTCCAATTCGTTTACATTTTACCGGAATTGTTTGCGTGACCTATTTTTTCCGAATTGTAGGAGATTGGCGAAATTTAGGTCCTCGCAAAAATTAAGTTGTTTACAGTATTTTGTTTGCCCATAGTTGCTCGTTGCCCGTTTCGCGTCCAGCGTAGCAAAGAGCAAAAGAGTTACGCTGTTTCATTTATGGTTTAGTAATCATTTCGGTCCGATTTATACTTTTCATGGTTATTGAAGTGGAAATTGGAACAGTGTTTATACAAATCGCAAACCAAAACGTGACCGAACACACGTCTCACGTTTCAACCAATCGCTGATGCGTCTCGTGTGACGTCGCGCTTCTAGGCCCCGCAACGTCACACGAGCTCCGCTTCTCTTGGCTTCTCCCGCAACTCTCGGGGCGTCGCCACAAACGATCCCAATTTGATTATCACCGCGACTGCTTAATTGATTTGCGCGGCACACAAGTGCCAGTTTCGGCTGAAATTTAGGCAATGTTGCCTGGGACTTGCCTGCAGCCCAGTTCAATCGCCAAAAAGATATCCGAAATTGCCTTCATTGTTCCTTCAACTGACTTTGTCCTCTTCATTCTTTTCCAGCATTAGCCCAGTACCTGGTAAACAGCCCGCTTCCTCTCTTCTATCTCCACACCCCTCATGTAATGGCGACAAGGTGCTTTGGTGGCGCCACCTTGCGGGCGCCCTCCGGTGGCGCAGCTGGTAGGATGCGAGCAGACGACGCGTTATGTTAAAGCACGGAGCGTCGATGTTGAGTTCGACTCTATACCGATTAAAAACGGTTTATTTGTTAAAGAAACGTGTATGACGTTTATGTAAGTGATCTTTCTAATGAATAACAGCACCTCGAAGGTGCTTTTTCTATTAAAAAAACTTTAAAATGTTTAGAAAACAGCCTGGAGCTTCACAATACAGCAGTGTTGGAACTAAAGCATTACAAGTAACGACGTCACTGGTAACGCAGTAGTTTTTTTTACTAACATACTCGTTAGACTCCCAAATGATTAACGAGTGATGTCATTATTATTTTACGTTATCTCCTATCAAATTACGTTACCCATTACTTGTTACTTTTAATAAAAATGGCCGCATGATTGTTTGGAAACAAAATAATTTTTATTCTGAACGCTGCGTAAAAGTGTGGGAAAAAAAGCAACAAAGCTATGCATAAACGGCGTCATTTCAAACTCCTTCGGAAATCACTTTTAATGTTTCTATGACTGGGCCCAAAAAGGCGCGAGATTATCGCTGCGTGAAACCCCTAAGCGTCCTTGGTGCAGTCTTTTTAGAGAAGTTGCTAAGATCACTGTCGCTATACCCTGAGCAGCCGTCTCGCTGGAAAGAGAATCTGTTCAGAACGTAAGAATCTGCCGCTGCTCGAAGGAATTTGTCTGAGCGTCCCAAGCTACTCCAGCTGGTCAGATCCTTGTCTTCAAAACAAATAAATTCTCGTTCGGTCAACAACAGAAAGGATAAACTCCAAGTTTGGAAGCGGTGACATTCCCACGCTTCGAACCAAAACAAGTCTGCCAGCGATGGCCGGGTGCTGACATGTCGTTAATTGGAAATGTGACGTTAATTTGTGAAGGAATAAACTAATGTTTATTTTACTGGCTAACTTTGATTACATGAAGCGGTCTATTTTGCGTCCGTTACGTGGCTTGCATACGGTCGTTCTCTTCTTCCCAGGCAGGTGCTATGGGCAAGGTTCAGTTCTCTGAAGCGTGCTCGCGAAGCGTCATGTGTCCGAGGATATACGTTACATATCCTGCCGACAGTTAATCTTTTATTGACCTGATCAATGCAATATGAATTTCTTTGTTAGTAGTTTTGGCGTTATTGAAATTTTAATATTGTGTGTTGTTTTAAATTGCTTATTTATATTGGTGGTTACTGGCTTGAGCTGTTTGTACAAGTTTCCAACGTATAAAGGTGATCTGTACCCCACTCCTCTGCTGTAATGCTCCGGCGTGGCAGAGTAAAAATAAATAAATAATCCCTCTGAACAAGTGTATTTTTGCAGAAGTTTATAGAGGCAATTTATTATCAACAGCTGTCATCCACAACAGTGAAACACAAAGTAACGACAAATTGACGTAAAAGTAATTATGTTAGTCATGGCAAGTAATGACATCGGTATTTCATTACATTTGCAAAAAGGTAACGGAGCTCCATAACACGTTAGCTTTTTTCAAGCTAATGAGTAATGCAATTTCGTTACTTATTTTTGGTACTGGGCACAACACTGCATTAGTATAGGTTGCATGGCATGCATCAGGGCTCTTCACAGCCTCTCTGATTCTTCTTTTTTCCAGATTTGATAAGGCTGCCATAGAAAAAGGTTTTAGGCATTCACCAGAGTAAATGACGGGCTGTCTTCTTAGGAGTGCACGCGTGCACACCTAGTAACATTGATCTTACCGATACCAACGCGTCAATCCAAGCGTGACTCGACAGTTGCTGACGAGCAAATGCTTGTCATCAACAGACGCTCCACTCCTGCATGGAAAATGTGGCGAAGAAGTTTGTCAGACCACGACTTCTGCTAAAAAGAAAAGCAGAAATTTTCATAAATTCCTTAAATTCTCTGACATGGCCCGGCAAATTCAGGCGACTCATTAATTTGTTCTATCCAACTTTTACTAAAAATTGTTAATAACAAATTTAAAATCGCTCGCTGAGAAGTGCATCACGCATTATGCGCATTTGGGTTCGCAAAATTAAACATACCACGGTAGTAATTCATAGCAGGTATATACCTCAAGTTTCATGAGGCCGAAGTGTCACCGACTTACTGGATTTAAGACTTCAATCGTGAGGGGGTCTCGCACGTTTCGTGTCGATCGGATGAATATGCAGAGATCTTATTGAAACGACTCCGGAAGACAGCCACCGCTTTTTCGTGCCAGTTATTTTGAGGAAATGTTTGTTTACTGGTTTACGAAATTTAAAAAGGAATCAACTTGGAACTAATAAGAGACCAGCACTCACAGAACACATTGGAACCAACAGGATACATGGAGTCGCTTTCACTGAAGTGTTTATACTACACACGTGAAAGGTTCTCGAATTTGACTTTCCTATTTTCAATTTGGTGAGATCTTCCTTTCTCAGTTTTATTTAGCCCGAATCATAATAAATAAACACAGCCTATTCGCTGTGGTAGATGCTGTAGCGGGGTAAAGCACTGGATATTCTATTTTCATCATCCAACCTTTTGTACTGAAGTAGAGAACAGCACACCACCATCCGAGCGCTTCGACACCTCAGTGCCAAAAGTGTTTGTAGCACGACTAGGCGTGCTACGGTTTCAAGCTTTGGTAAAATGTCCTACTGCAAATATCACTATACCAAATAAACACAATGCACGAAACAGGGTTTGTCCCGCGTTACCCAAACAGCGCAGGAAGCAAGCTGATGAGCCGAAGAATCCAAGATCTATGCGGTCTGTCCCAGTCTTTCCTACCCGTGACGTCACAAACGATGATGATGATGATAGCTAGAGAAGCGCCCCATGTACTTCACGCATGCCGCCAATAGGAGCCCAACATTTAGCTTGCCCAAAGTCAATTCACGGCTGCCATAAACCTCTCCTCAAATTCAATTTTGCTGCTTCCCCCCCCCTTCCTCGAAGAAAACCCCAATCACCTTGCACATTTTCATCTGGGACCTTAGCTCCCCTGGTGGAGGATCTCCGAATCGGCAAAGGCCTCAAGGAGCCTGTGGACAACTATACAAGGAGTGCTGCTCCAGAGTATGACCGCCAGTAGCGGCAACGATAGAGGCGGTACCAAGGACACGACTACAAAAGAGGCACACACGGAAGCGGCAGTCGGCGACGGGGTTATCTGCCATACATTAACAACCTGACTCTGCAGATAACAAAAATTTGATTACCTAATTCAAGCACTCAACTCCCATCGCCGACTGCCGACTGCTGACTGTTGATTACTGGTCGCTGATTGCCCATTACTGATTTCTGATTAAAGTGTCAGTGAAATTTCGAAAGACAATGAAACCGACGACTTGTGCTTGCAGTGTAAAATATCCATAGAACAAGCAGAAAGTGTATTAAAATGTAAGGAATGCCACTTCAAATACCACTTAGGACCTTGCTCAGAAGTGACCGAAGTCGCTCTCCGAGGGGAGAAACAAGAATTTAAAGAGCTATGGAAGTGTCAAACGTATAAGGGGGCAAAGGAAGACGAACAGCCCAATAATGAAAAGCTGGATGTGCAGCGACAGCTGGCTCAGGTGAGTACGTTGAGTATGCTCGCACCACTCAAACAGTAAGTCGATGAGCTAGTCACAATGAAACAAACTGTGATGGACATAGAAAGTCTGTGCAATCAATGTGCGACAGCAATAATGAGCTGCTTAAAGGAGCTGTGGAACGATTTTGACGTTGAAAGAAATTGCGTCTTCTACTTTAGACATTGTTTACCTTGTCACAAAGGACAGAAAACACATCTTCCTTCGAAATGTTGTGATTCCACCGCGTAATCGCGAGGTAAGATGAGATATAATCGTAAATGTTCCTAAAACGCAAATACTATAATTTAGAGATCCAAGGAACAAATTGTAAATGAAATTTCAATAAGAAGGAATGATCAGATCTGCAACAACTGCTCGTGCGTCCCGTTAAAATAAGCTGATAATGTCAAATACCTGGGTATGCATATAGACAAACATATTGAACGGGATATTCACAAAGACCAGGTTTGTAAGAAATTAACGCTATTAATGGCACATATGTAGCATATCCAAAACCTAGAACCACGGTCCATAGTTAAAATGATAAACAATGCACCTGGGATATGCATACTTCAATATGGAATAACAGTTTATGGGCACTATGCCAAATATTTACAACTAAAGCTAGAATCGATTCAAAAAGGATAGTTAGGAATATTGGTTACCGAAGCAAAGAAACTGATCTCTCGGACTATATGCATGAAGAACTAGGAATGTTACGTTTCAGATATCATATGAAGTATGAGAGTATAATAAAACATTTTTCAACAAACATAGGCTGAAAAATGTAAAAGAAAGGCCATTACGACAGAATAAAAAATTTGTTGAACCATTTATAAAGACAAATATGGAGAGGCCACAAGGAAATATTACGTCCCTAAGCTTTATAATAAATTGCTGGATGAGCTATATAAAATAAAATCCCCCAGAATAAAAAAACTAGCAAAAAGATGAATAATTAAACAGAGAAAAAAGGGACCCATAAAATGTAATAGAAATAGATAATGGAGTATCCCCAAAAACGCATAATACAAAAGGTTCTCGTTTCTCTTCATTTTAATAGAATTACTCCGTAATTCTCGAATTCTAGTATCCTATACAGTATCTAAAGACCAATTCAATATTATTGGACAAGTTATACATACTATATATTTTTCAAGTTAGACGAATTTATATTAGCTGTAAAAGGAGGTGGAACTGCAGTAATTTATACTTATATTGGTGTGCTCTGTTGTTTTTACTGTCTGCGCAATAGCAGAGGCTCCTGTGGCGTCCCACGCACGAGCCATTATTGGCTTATGTGGGCTTTATATGGTATTATTTTTAAAGAAAGTAAATAAAGATGGGTTTTGTATTGTATATAATTGTATTGTGCAGTCTAGATGCAGTCACTGTCCTGTTTATAAAAAAAGGAGGGAAAAAAAAACTTACCTCGATTTGAGGATTGAATCGGTTCCATTTGAATTGCTGCCCAAGGTCAGGTTCGTAAGGAGTCTCGTAAGATCGAGAGGGACGCAAGGGACCACTTGAGATGCTAGGAACCAAATGCAATGAGCAATGACAGTCATTAAGAACAAAGCGAGCACACCCTCCAAGCGCATCAAGCTAGTCTGACACCTATGAGAATAACACAAATGAGACACCAAGGATTAGGCCATTTCGAGGTAACAGTGATGAATGGATGAGGAAATGAAATGCCTGTGAGCCTAGCAATGGGGGGGGGGGGTAGCTTTTGCCACTTGACTTAGAGTTTGAAGACATCTCAAAACAACCTGTTCCTTTTTGCCTCGCTAGTACGGTAAAAATACAAACAGTTAAAGGAGTTAGGACTTGCATGATACAAAACTGGATATAACTATATAGCTGGAACCCATTGGGTGTTCCTATATTAATGCTGAATTTGTTTTGTATATTCGTTGAACCGCGGGACTCTCGGATCCGCCTATTCAGGAAAGCCGCCATGTTCCTCTTCCCCCAAAAAAGTTTCGAGTGTTGCTAAACGCGGGACATGCACCAGGAAAAACAATTTTTTTTTATTATTTAATGTAACTGAACAAAAATTCCACAGTTTATAATGCTTGATATTCTTTATATTAATATTGTGTTAGTTTGGTACAGCTTGTTCTTTATGTTCTAAATGCTCTGAACACGCAGAAAAAACAAAAATGTGTTCTTGTAAACACACATGGGACATGGCAACAGACTTAGAAGAGACTAGTAAAAGAAACTATTTTGCTCCATTTAACCCACTGAGTGTAATGAAGAAAAAAAGGTATATTTTTAAAATATTTGAAAACAAACAACACCGTTTTCGAAGGGCTAACACACCTGTCTTGTTGTTTTTATAGATATAAAAACATATGCATTCTAATCAAACCTAGATAGTTGAAATCCATATACTGCAAATGACTTATTTTTCGCGGGCTCAATATTTTGCGATTTAGGTCAAAGCTGAAATTTTGGAATAATTTGCGGGTTCTAATTTTCGTGACGCGGCAGGATCTCAATAGAGATTCTAATGTGTTTACATTTTACCAGTATTGTTCGCGGGACCTATTTTTCACAAAATGGAGGAGATTCGCAAAATGTAGGCCCTTGCGAAAATTAAGTAATTTACAGCAGTCTAAAGCATATGCATGTCAAATTTGGTTGTATAGGACACTGTTAAAAACAAAAATTCTTCTGTGCTTCTTGTGGAGGCACCCTAAAATTACAGACAGAAAAATGTGTTTGAATGTTACCATAGATGTGTAGTGACACCCTTCCACGGTGGGAAAAATAATTTTTGTTAATAATTTTTGTGAGAAATTGAAACTACAGAAGACTGCGGTGGAGCGGCGACATTGTGATGGCAACGACGACCATTTAAAAAACTGCGCACACAAAAGTGGCTCGAATTTATGCAGTCCTGGGTAACTGTTTTTCAAAATGTTTATTTCACTCATTTCGAGATCATAACCGGTCCTTATCATTTTTATTGTGAGCATATGTTAACCGTAGCCATCTGTTATTCTTCCATCCCCTCTGCCGCCCCCGCTACGTTCTTTCCTTCCAAATTGCTCCCCGAAACCAGAGTTCTCTAGAGCCAAGGCCAACAAGCCCTCGCCGTCCAAACCGACCGTCCATTCTTCTCGCCCTCAGTTCTACCCATCGCCCAAATGTAAACACCAGCCAAGTCGACTCTGCTCGCAAGCCCCGGCAGCCGACTTCTTCGCCGCAGCTGTAACCTTACCCCTCACCTCATAAACTATCCTCGCCCTCGCCCCTGCCCACCGACATCGGCTCTGCCTCTTCGCCTCAAGATTTTTCAAGCCCGCGTTCTTCTCTTCTCGGCCAGTTGCTTCCGCCCGTCCCACTGACTCAGACATACCTTCCTTTTCCGCAATAAACAGTTATCTTAATCTTTAAACTTGTTCTTTCTTCCTGGGGCCTACCACCGGCCCTCACATCTGGCGCAGTCGACCCTTCGAGCCTCAATTTTCAATCTTCATCGCCTTCACATCCTGAACAATGGAATACTTCTAGACCTTCGGTAAGCCTACTTCGCCATCTTGCCCGCAATCGCCTACGCCCTCGTCATGATCCAGTGGGACCAAGCAACTCCAGTCGCCCTTCACGCCTTCACCGCCAATTTCCTCCGCGCCGAACTGGATGCCAGAGGACTGGATTCCTCGGGATCCAAAGATGACCTGGTCGCCCTCCTGTTTTCTTTTCTTCAAGGCCAAAAGCAACAAGCGCCTCAGCCCCAAATCCCGGTGCCTCAAATATTGCCTCCCGGCACCGAGAATGGCGACACTGCACAGCCTACCGTCACGCCCGTGTCCCCGCCCGACGTAATGCAACTCCTGGCATCGTGCCTGCAGCAAAACACCTAGCTGTTGGCCGAGATGCACAGCCGTCCAGTACAGGTTGCGACACTTCCAGATCTGAGCTCCTCCATTTCAACATTTGAGGACTCGAAAACAACCTCCACCAAGCGCTGGCTGGAAGAACTGGAGAAGACTAAACAACTCGCCGCCTGGACCGATTCGACCCTTCGTGCGATCGCCATCAGTAAGCTTCGAGGTACCGCAAAGAACTGGCACCTCGCAGCCAGCCACGCCCACGCATCATGGACTGACTGGAAGGCAGCCCTCCTCCAGCAGTTCAGCGACCAACTCACCCTCATCGAGTGGCAACGACGTGTCATGGAGCGCCTCCAAACTCCAACTGAAACGCTTCATCAATACACCTTCGCCAAATTGCGACTTCTCGCCCGATGTCCCGTGCTGCTCACTGACCAACAGCGGATCGAATACATCATCCAGGGCATCGCCGACAGGCAAGTCACCAATGCTATTGCTGCCCAGTGCCCTCCAACTGTTGACGCCTTCATAGCGATTGTCACGCAGCTAGATAACGCGTCACTACATGTTCGCCGGACGCATGACCCGCTCACACGCGACGGGAATCGCATTCCCAACTCACTAAATTCCTGCCGCACCAATGCCCGGTACCTCCAAAGGCACTGCATCTCCTCGCGACTTCCAACCGTCGTCGTCCGACCGCTTCCCACGCAGAATTTCACACCTTCCACCTGCTGAACGAGAAGCGCGTTATGACGCAATTGCCCAGCGATACAACGCTCCCGCCTATCGATCTGGCAAGGACCTACGGGACGCAGTGTGTTTTCGCTGCCGGAACAAGGGGCATCTTTCTGCCAAGTGTCCCGAATCCCGACAACACCGACCACCGCCGCCGCCGCCGGCTCTATCGCCTCGCTCCGACAGAATATTCACGTGCAAAACTGGAGACTCTGAACTAAGTGGTTCAAAAATTGCATGTGCCATGGTCACCGCCGACGTCCGCGGTATAGGACATCTTGATGCATTCCCCGATAGCGGATCGAGCATCACCCTCATCTCCGCGAAACACGTCAGCGCCTTACAGCTCCTCCCGTGGACAGCAGCTCCCCTCATCGTCGTCGGGGGTGGTACGATCACGCCCATCGGATCTGCTTGTCTCCACATCTCCGTCGACGACATTTCTGGAGTTGTCGAGGCCGCCGTGCTTGAAAAACAATCCCCTCCCATTGATTCTCGGAGACGACTGGCTTTGCGCAGCTCGCGCCGAGCTTCACGTCAGCCACCAC
>JABSTQ010001576.1:0-28008 GCA_013358835.2 Ixodes persulcatus | reverse complement strand
CAACTCAGCCGTGTTCGGGCCACCTCTTGCGAGCCAATACGTCAAAGGTATTGCGCGTCGAACTATACGTGCGAGTTATCCATTTGAGCGAAACCTTGATTTCCCAAAACTATTGTGCGTTAGAAATATGCATCGTGTTATTCAGCTATAACTACACCCTATCTCACTAGCTGCGCGCAGCACTTGGAAGCCACGAGCGAGAAATAAATGAAAGTTGATTTTGTAGGACAATCGCGACGTGGAGACCTATGAAAGAGAGTCCAGATAAGAAGAGAGCTCCCCCTTCCCCTTCTCTTCAAGTGTTGGGTTACGCTCTCAATCCTGCATCTTTGGTAACACTGCGCTCACCTAAAATCGCCTCCTTCCCTGAAAAACACGGTGGCCTTCAGAATCGAGGGGTGCTACGCGAAAGCGAGCGACATGTCACGGGAACGAAGGCGAGGTGCTCCGGACTTCGAAAACGCTCCTAACTGCCAAAGCAACAAACTGTTTTTATTATTTTTTGTGGAAGCACTATTTTTTATGATTTTTTTCGTCCACCTTGATACGGCATCAGCGCAAGAACTAACATAAAAAAAAAATAGTAAGCGTACAACGACAACGCACGCACTGGGACCCCAGTCAAGGCAAGAACAACCAACTACTAAAAGGAAAAAAGAAATTAGTACGCATACATGGACAGAACGCATCCGTCGAGAGAAATGAATCGCGCGCTTGTTCTGCCAGTCTCTCGTGCTTCTGTCAAAAGCCACAAAGGAGGAAGACAATCAGGGCCTAAACACCCCCCCCCCCCTTTTTATTTCCGCCCTAAAAAAAAAAAAAAGCTTTTTGGACGCCCGCGGTCCCCCAAGCGATGACCTTGGAAGGATATGCGATTGTAGCACGTTTGTCTCGCGGCAGTTCCCCTGTCTCAAATGTCACGGTCCGTTTCTCCCAAGTACCAAAGGCACACTATTTGAGCTTTGGGATACTGTTCTTTCCCGCGTTCTCTTCTTCTATTTTATTTTCGCTTTCAGTTCGGGGAAAAGGGCTACAGGCTATTTTCATTTATTTTTGTGTTTGCGTGTGGATCCATACAACGACTGCTTCTTCCAACATAAAAAGATAAACATACGAGAAGAATGAATATGAGTCATTTGGTCGACAACTTGGACTCCGTTCTGTAAATGCTCGATTGGAGTTTTTGAACCACTTTATTTACCTCACAGATCTCTGGCGTAGTCTCATTCTCGCAAAGAAATCCCTTTCGTAGGAATAAACTATTGCTTCGCCAAAAGTCACAAGTTGCAGAGGTTTTACTATGCGCGCAATGTGCGCATCTTTTTCCCAAACAATCGCAGTCGTCATATGAGTTCCCCATTAGAGGGGGCGAACTGCCGTGTTAGTCGTTGATGACAACGTCCATTGGGACGCGACCGTTAGGAAAAATCTTTTTATTTGTGTAGTTCACAATCTGGGGTACGCTTACTGCATACGCACAACAAAAGGGGGCCCCCTCGCAGCTGCCCCTATCTACAGATCGGGTCTAGGCCAACTCGTCGAAAGGCAACTCGTCGAAGGGCAACTCGTCGAAGGGCAATTCGTCGAATAGGCCAATTCGTAATAGGGCAACTTGTCGAAGGGCTGTTTGTCGAAGAGGCCTTTTCGTCGCCACTCGCCGAAGAGGCTGTTAGTCAATATTATTTTAAAAGCACCATTTTGCATCTCCGTTTGAGCAATGATACATCAGAATTTCATCATTTCTAACATACGTTATATGTGCTCGCGTATGAATATTTTTCTATATAAATAAAATAAGTCACAAGGAAGAATAGTAAAAACGAAAACTTTAATAATACACATGAACGCACACATTACACATCTCTCTCTTTTACAGTCCGATGTTAAAAGCAACTGCTCGGAGAGTATCCAAAACGTTGCTGGGAACGTACTGCGACAATATGTTTTCAATCCTGATGTTGCAGTCTTGATACTGCCGTTTGGGCATCCGAGCGGCGTGTCCCACGCTTGCTTGGGCCAACTTCATTTCAGTGAGGGCTTGCTCCTTTTTGAGTGCGGCCAGGAAAGCCCAGATCGTGGGCGAAGCGCAGGCAACTGTGGACTTCAGACATGACAAATCGAGAGTACAATTACCAATCGCTCTCTGTGCACGTCAAAACGCGCAATTAACTGTCTTTACCTGAAATCCCCTGTGCCAGGCTTCAGCACTGTTGTTCGTGCGTGGGAGGTGCTGGTGGACCGCGTCGTTCACATTCCACAGTGACGGCGCGAACATCGGCGATATTCTACGCAGACCACGACGACGGCCCAAGTACGTGTCCTCAAAGTATTGGGCAAGAGGCATAGCTTCGTCGGGGAAAATCTCCATCAGGGAATCAAACGCGGCGTCCAAGTCGCCCAAGGGAATGAACGCCAACGCTGGAAGCATCCTCATCTAAAAATAGACAAGATCGTTGCGTCAGAATGTACTTAGGAGCTACACATTTTTGCAAACTTACCAAGACGGAAAAGTCTTTGTCGGTGTCATAGCGCTGTCTGAGATCGTGATTTTCCTGCACCTTTCTATACACGGATTGTGCGAGGTGAAAGAAACACGCCTGAAGGCGCACGCCAGGAAATTGGTTCTGGAACGAGTTCACCGCCGCGAGCTCGAAGTCCGTGTATATCACCTTGACGTTGACGTGACTGATGTGGGCTCGCAAAACGCTGAACAGTCTAATAGAACCGGGAAAAAAAGTATAACCTGCAATGTTAATAACCGACAAACTGTTCATAACAACAGCATGTCTCACGTAAAAATTAACAGTACGGGAATATGTCTCACCTTGCGTACGTTGACTGGGTTTTGTTCGACAGAAGAGCAAAAACGAGTGGCACAACGGTTCAATGCAGCGATCCGTGTATGGTGTACACTTGGTAGAAAAGCGAGGGGGACACCTTAAACGTCCCGTCGGCAAACCAGAGCTCCGACTCTCCAAGCTTCCTCAAGTTTTCAGCGGTAGAAAATACAAGTATCCGTTCCGAATCGCCGAAGCCAGAGTCATGGAGAAGGAAGTCCTCCCCACGCAGGGTTACCTACGAAAAAGAGCGCCACTTGTCAGCTAACAAAACGCAATTCAACATTACCTGTTGCGACCACCATGTGCACTGATTTTTCGACAAGCTTAAAGTTTGTCAATAACGCATACCTTGAACTCAACTGGGATTTCCAGGTTCCGCTTTGTTGTCGGGATAGTATAAGGGTGGATGGCGCGCCGTCGCTGCTTGCGTAGCGTTCGCCGCATCGTGCTCACGCATGGCATCCGTGAAGCCACAGCGTCTGATGAGGCCGCGGCAGCTCCGAGAAGTATCTGATGGTTGCTTTCGCGTCCCTCCACTGTTAATAAAAATATCAATATGATTGGCGACTTCTTTTCGCAGTTCGGAAAAAGCAGCTCTTACGATTTACGAGAAAAACGGTAAAGCTCGGCGCTTACCTGCTTTCGCTTTCATGTCGTCTCTCACTGCAAGCAGGCTGTTCTCCACAGGGTCGCCGGAGTGAGTGTGCTCTCCAGGTTGAAGTAGTACCAGTGGCGTCACGAGGGTCAGCGGCACCCGGGGCGGTAACCCGCCGCGACACCCCCCCCCCCCCCCCCCCCTGCTCTCGCGTATCCCGCCGCTCCCGTGAGCCAATAAGTGTTGGAGCGAGGCACTTGACAACGTACGGTGGTGGGTGCTGCTGCTAAAAATAGCTGTCACATGCTTTGCTCCGCGACTATGATTCCCTCATAGCAGCTGACAAAAAAAACGAGCTGTCAGCATACGCTATTCAAATTTCCAACAGAAATGATTAGCTTCTCGCCAAGCTGGACGACATTTATCGTGCATATTTAGAGCTGCGAGGCTCTAAGTCACCCGTACTCAATAAGATATTTTTTCTCGCGTGTTTGTGATTTTTACAATGCCCTGCAAGCAAAAAAGAGGAAAATAAAAACAACCAGCGTTTTCTCGAAATGGTGAAGTCATCCTGAGGGAGTACCGATAATCTGCGAGCCACCGACATAAAGGATACGCTAACATCCGTCAGGAGCGCGAACGGTAAATCATCACGCACACATATTTTCACAAGCCGCAAATATTTATAGTCTTGATTCTGAAGGGTCGGGCTACGGGCCGCGGCGGCTGTACGCCCCTGCCCTCGCTCACGGAGCTACGTCGTGTCGTCTGCTACTGCCCCGCTAACAGGAGAGCGATAGCTCTGCGTAAGGATACAAAACATGTGCGCACCATGTTACACGGCGAAACTACTTTATCTCTCGTCCTTGCGGACAGAGATCACAATCTAGCGGGAGGACAACAAAATGCAAAACACCCCAAAAATAGTTTTGCTTTCTTTTCCGAAAGAAAAAAACTTGCTTTCGGAAATATCGCTGTAATTCCAAAACGAAATAACCTACAGTAATCATTTTTATACCAATCGATTCCGTATTAAATTTTAGAGGCACTGGCGCGAACACAAATGTTTATTTTTTTTAAATTAGTAGATTATGTAAAACGTCGTTGAACCCAAAAATTTCAAAACAGCCGTTTTCAGTCGATTTGATGATTTAAAAAAAAAATATATATGTACTAAATACTGAGAAATAAGATCTGCGCCAATGTACCAATTAAGCATTAATCTCTTTTTCGTAAAAGTTTCAAGGAAATACAAAAGGCGGTTCTCATATAGCAATTTTTTGAAAACGTCAAAAATCTACATGTATTCTCTATGGCGTTTGGAGGTACTATGCCCTCTTAACGCAAAATTTTTCCGCCAAGTTTAGCGGAAAATTTTTGCTACGTTAAACGAAACATTTTCCCGACAAATTTAGCGAAATATTTTCCCGCTAAATTTGGCAAACATTTTTTCCCAAATTTAGCGGAAAATTATCTGGTATATATAGCAGAACATTTTTTCCGTTAAATTTAGCGTGAACTTTTCCCGCGAAATTTAGCGGAATATTTCCCGCAACCTATAGCGAAAACTTTTCCGCTAAATTTAACGAAATATTTTTCCGCCAAGTTTAGCGGGAAATTTTCTCGCCAAATTAAAGCGCATCTTGCAACTTTCTGTAAAGTCGTAGTTAATTAAGGTAGTAAGTTCATACATGTAGACTTCAGAGAGCAATGATACAAAATATGTGTCAATATTCTCGTGCAAATGGGGAATCAATAATGTGTCATCAAAAGATTATTTTGAAGCACCTGATATGTTCGCGGGGTGTATGTCTTATTTACCGACCCATAAACTAATTCATGACGAACACGTACACGATTTTTATGATAAGTGAAAAACTGAAATTGCACCCAAAAACTACCGCTTAAGCCTTCACAGGAGTTTACAACTTCATGACGTCAGTAAACAACAGTCCGGGCTTGTGGCGCAACGGATAACGCGTCTGACTACGGATCAGAAGATTCCAGGTTCGAATCCTGGCAAGCTCGTAGTACCTCTTCTTTTTTTTTTTTCGCCTAATCAATCAAAAAGTAATGCGATCGCAAAAATGTCATTGACCTGCCACATCTGCAAGTGCAATGAAATTTATAGCTCTGAAGCGGGTCGATTTTAACACGCTTTCTGAATGTGCAGGTGATCTGAATTCTCCTTACTCTTTGTGTTCTTTCATTTTTGCTGTTTTATTTCGTCACAGTTCTTCGTGAAGGGTCTCCCGGTTGCTACCATTTTTTAATAATATATTTTTTTTGTTGTTTAGCATGTTTTTTTATCTAACGTCAGGATGTCCCGTGACGACCTGACGTCACGGGACTATCCGAAAAGCACGCGGTCCAGTCACCTTACGTCACTTCGCGTCACAGAATCACGTGACGTGACGTTGCGGTGTCACGTCGCGGTATCACCTGATGCTACGGTGTCACGTAACTTAGGTCACGTGACTACTTGACATAACGTGACGATATCACGGGACGTCACACTGCTGTCACCAGATGTCACATTATCCCGTAAAATCCAATAACCTGAGAGTTTCCTCTCTTGGGAATCGTCATCGTTCCGGCGCAACAGTCAGACACCGACGTCACGGTGGACACCGTGACGCCACCATCTGGACACCGCCATCGAGGCTACATCCGAGGCTCGGGCTCAAAAATCCTCATAGCTGGTCCTATAAATGCTACATTTAAGGAACGTATTTTGCTGTCACTTTTGCCACGCTACTGTTAACCTCACAATACCCTACAAAGTAATCAAAGATTTTCTGACGTTCAGTTCCGGATTCAGATAGGCCACACCCTCGTGGCCTAATGGATACAACATCGGTTTACAAAACCCGGAATTGCAGTTGGGGGGTAAACTCATAAATGCAGGGACCAATGATACAAAACGTGATCAGCCCTAGTAGCACAGAATGTTGCTGCAACGTTTCTGGAATGTAACCAGCTAATGTTACATACATGTGGCTAATGTCCAAAAATTCCCTATTACTGGAATGTTACCATGAAACATTGCACTAACGTCACAGGAAACATTTTCCAGGTGTTAATTCTTCAATGTTAGTGTAACATGCTTAAGCACTAAACACGTTTCTGAGATTGTCTGTTCTTGGTGAAAACTCATTCTATGGGATCGTAGCATGCCAGAAATTGAAACATTATGCTCGTGCAACGTCTATTTCCCCACTAAAAATGTGATCGAAGTTCGTGCCACGTCCCTTTCTGAGCAGAAAAATCTGGAGCACAAAACTCAGTGCAGGCGCCGGCGGCGCTTCCGCTAGCGATTGGCTGACGCGAGCCAGTCGCCAGCACCCCGCTGAATCCCGTGCTCCAGATTTTTCTGCTCAGAAAGGGGAGTGGCACAAACTTCGATCGCATTTTGAGTGGAGAAATAGATGTCGCACGAGCATAATTGTTTGATTTCTGGGATGATAAGATCCAGTAGAATGGGCTATCACCAAGGACGGACAATCTCAGACACGTCTTTAGTGCACCTTTAAATAATATTGCCTAGACATCATGTCAACGTTTATCTGGAAAGGCATTGATGTTACGCGCCATCTACAGACATGCAAAATCACACGCTTTGCACGTAATTGGTCGCTGCAATGTGCCAACTCAGACACTTCTGAAGGCTCTTGAACATCTGCTAAACGGCTAAAGTTTGGTAGCCTATTTCTGTCCTCGGAAACGACCTGTTAATGTAGGTCATCAGACTTCAACGGTTTAACAGACTAGGAACTTTCAAAAGTGGCCGAGTGGCTGAAGGCACCAAATCTGATGTACAGTGCACCCCAAACTTAACGCCGCCACGAGATGGTCCGTTTCTGGCACTTTTTGCGCTATTCCTGGGCCTACCGCTCAAACTATGTGGGAAAGTGTCGACCTCCCGATCACAATTTTGCTTGAGGTGATGGTTCCATCTGCTACAGTGACTAATTTAACACTGAGTAGCCGGCAATAAATTAATATTTTGGTAACCGAGTGTTGGCGTCAAGTTTGAGGAGCACTGTACATGTAAAACATGTCCGATTTCGCAAATCTCTAGAGAGAGGTGATGGAAGCGGTCTCATATTACTTATCTTTCGAGTTGTCTTGATACTCAAGTTGATGATGTAACTGTTAAAAAACCCTAGCATCAATGCACGATGGCAACAGTATATTAGTGCCTGAAAGATTAAAACTAATGCAGAAAAATCTACTAGAAATGTTAGGTTGTAACATGAAGCACGTATGAAAAATGACACGTAATAAATCAATAACTATCTCACTGAACTTCAGCTCAAAAGCTAGCAGCTAATCAAACAGCTGTATATTCAGACGTATTTTCAAATGTATCGGACTGTTTTTTAGTATACTGTAAAGAAACTGTCTTTATACAAGTAGGTATAAAGTGTAACATGCTACTGCAACGGCCACTTGTAGCTTCCCCTTCCTTCCTGTCATGCTGCATTGTTGAGCCAGAGTGTCGAGCAAACACTGTTTCAGTTCCACGCGTGTGGCATCCTGCAACGATGAACCCTCCTAGAGTGTGGAGTGTCCAATCTTGAAGAAGAATTCAGAATAAGTTTCACATCCTGCCGGCCATTGCAGTGAACCCATTTAAGGGATCAATTTTCTTATATGTTTCAAATTGCATGCTTTTCAAAGGTTATTTTGGTGTTAAATAGTATTTTAAAGTATTAAAAATTGCACCAAGTAGACTGACCAAATGTTCAGAGGTCCAATGTTACTGATCATGAAGAACGACATGTATCAAAAAGGATTAATGAAATCAAATTTTTTTGACAATGTAGCAGCCCCAAAAATACAGAGGTAAAAATTGCTCTCAATACAAGCAAACTTTAAATATCAGTAGTGAAAATCAATACCTAGTTATCAAGACAATAGCTAGACTTCAGATATTCTGTTGAAAGAAAAATGAGCACAAACAAATTACAGTAAGAAATGAAATATGTACCTTCAAAAGCATGTGCACTTGGAAATTTACTAAAAACCTGGGTCTAACCTAAACTTAAGTCAGAAGCCCCCCCCCCCCAACCCCCCCCACCCCAAAAAAAAAAAAAAACACTCAACCACTCACTAAATACACTGAGTGATAATAACAAAGCTTAGGTTTATAGCTAATATCACTCAATTATGTAATAAACATGAACCAGATACAAGCAGAAATGTGAGGCTGACTTCCAAGTTGCACTCAGTACATACGAAACCTTGCAGGTCAACATACATGATGAAGATGAAGGTAAATGATCAGCTTTGTAATCACGTAACAGCTGAACTTCAACAAATCTGTGTTAGAAATATGAGAGAAACTGCAAAAACCGTACAGCAATAACATCAAGCATAAAACACAGAAACGCAGGGCTCTCCCTAAAATCATACTCAGTTTCTCACTAAATATAAGTGATAACCTAGCTTAGGTTTTGTGTAAATAAATAAATATGAAGTAACCATGGACTAAATGAAAGACTAGTTGTAAGCAAAAACTGATGCAAATGACTAGCTGGTTCTCGCATCCATAAACCGGCTGTAAGAGACAAAAATATTATACAGATACAAATTGTAGAATGAATATGCTGCCCTGATTTACAAGCAGTACTGACGTTGAAAATTAGGCCAAACAAGCTAAATGTGTAGATTCTTCACACATGGGGACTGAGTGAAACTAGTGAGTGGAAACTTATATCATGGATACAAATCCAAGCTCCATTGTTACCACCTCCATTTTCACAAAATGGTATTAAATTCAAGAAAAATGGCCACAACCTTCTCGGCACTGTAGGCTGCACAAGATTCCTAGATGCTGGCAACTAATTTTTAGACCAAATGTTTTGTTAGTTTCCTGTCAGCAACAGGACAAAACCACTGTACTGTCCGTTCGGTCGAAACGTCGTTCCCCTTTTTTCCTTTGGCACTGATCTTTCCCTTCATATCCTTGCTGTCAATTTACACGAGTCTTAGCCCCACCAGACGTAAGGAGATCCTTTGCCCATGGCAGGCTTTGGCTTGCTTGGTGGTATCGAGATAAAACTGCACTTTTCTCGGTGCTGTTTCCAGAGAACGCAGCCAAGTGAAAGCCAGAGCAAATTCGAGGTTAGTGGTTTTAGAGCTTAAGGTTGGCCTGCCTTCAACGGAGCTACACTGTTTTCTGCTGTAGATGAAACAATTAGCCAGTCCAGTACAACTGCTGGCCTGGGGTCTTTACTGTGCTCATGCAGTAGTGATACACAAACACACGCTCGTATGATCCTCATGCAGATTGAGACGGACAGGGGCGGGATTCAAACCCAGGGTCACAGGTCTCTGTGGCGTGAGCTTACGCTCGAAGTTGCTCTGCGTTAGATGCATTCGGCCACCGATCCCCCACATGGCCATAGTCAGGTAAAAAATTGACACACTAATGAATTATTTTACGCGCAAAAGAATTGGTATCCTGAGTCAGATGAATGGGAGCTCATTGTAAATATAAAAATAAAACCATGCTTGCCTTTTCCCACCGAAGCCAGTCCTGGGTACGAGGTATGACGTCTCTTCTGCTGTCTTTTCCTTCGACTTGGCATCCTCGTAAGTCGCTAAAGGAAGAAAGCTCGAAACTGTAGTTCATAAAACTGTTGCGTCAGAACATTTGTTTAAAAGAAATATGTGTAATAATGATGAAAAGTGTGACATCTAAACATTAAGTACAACTTTATACAACTTGCTAAAAACCTTCAGTCACATAATATTTAACCAGATGCCAGTGTCCAAGACACATACAATTTTATATGGAAGTTACAATACCAAGTAGAAATGCAATCATTCGCCCAAACAAATGTGGGCCTCAAAATTCTCGAAAACAAATAAATATTTGGTGATATACGTACTACTGTTTTAAGCTCATGGTAAAATAATAAAATACCACAAAACAAACAAGTGACTACCGAAAAATATTTTTTTCGATGATATAGACAGCTAGAAGGTTGAGATGTGACAAAATTTGCAAGCAAAACAAAATTCGAACAGCAGAGAAATATGAATTATGAAAATAAGATCTTCAAAAGTGCAAAGACTGCACAGCATGATAGCCGAGCATAACCCACTTAAAATAGGTGACAGAACAGGTCCAGTGCTTGCCAAACTTGTATGGTACAAACAGTGTCTTATCTCGTGGGAGTTCTATCCTACCGGCAGCCGTGGCAACCGCGCTGTCACTTAGCGCTCAGTGGAACAGTCTGCGCAGGGGAGGCTGCTCGCTGAAGCTTGAGAAGGGTAGAGTTGCTGCAGCAGCTGGAAAATATGGTGTCTGCTTGGGCGCGTAGTGGCTCTAAATAGGCAGTTTTAGTAGACCGTGTTTCACCCATCTCGACCTTGAGCGAGCGGCCTCCCCTACTCAGGCTTTTCCACTCAGTGCTACGTCGCGGTGCGGTTAGCTCGGCTGTTTCCAGGATAGTGCTCCCACAAGATAAGACGATTGTTTGCCCCTTATAAGTTTGGTGAGCACTGTAGTTATGTTATGCAGTGTACATCTGGGGAAAAACTATACGTGCACAGCGGTTCTTACTTGTAGGGACTCGCAGCTGAATGCGGGCCATTCCAGAGTCCACCTGCAAAAAGGATTGCCCACCATCAGGTAACCTCTTCACCTACAGGTGGTCCCCTGGTAGAGCCCACTTGGAGCCACAGGCACCGCAAGTGGATCTTGCTGCTTGCATTTCATTTTCCCCCGACTGTACACAGTATGCAGACATATATGTCCTCGTGGAAAACAAGAAATAAGATTTTTAGAGCTATAGAAACTACTGCTAACAGTTCCATCTGAGGTCTGGCATAATATTCCAAAGGGTGTTTACCACATGTCACCATCACTCTACACTTGTACCACTTCCAGTCACATGGTGACGGTTCCTCTCTGTCCTTGATCGCAGCCGTGATCTTCGTTGTATTTTTGTACGGCGGCCACATGACTTCATTTCCTCTGACCCAGTTAGAAGGAACAACAAATACCTCGCCTCGCTCATGAAAGTAAACAATGCGTTATTTCTGGAATCCTGAAAAGACAGGGCAGAAGACAAATAAGGAAACAAATTAGTAAACTATATATTAGCGGCTATGCTGTGTGAACAATACCACTCTTCCGTGTGCTACTGTGCAACTGCTAGGATACACAACCCATTTACAATTAATACTTACCACTTCCAACATTTCGCTTCAGAGAAGAGTACTACCATTGCACGTGTATAGAAGTGGAAAAATAGCATAGCGGTTCACTCCATTTGGCAGGCACACGCTCCTGTGCTAAATGTCAATGTACTCTTCACACTGCCAAACCTCGGGAAATACCTTTCGCAGCGAAAATCAACTGCGAGGATGGTAAGGGACGCAAATACAAGTCTGCCAGGGTGGTGAAATAGTGCCTGCAGATGCTGATTTACGAAAGTGACTGCAACAGGTTAGTAATCAACACAATCTGACCATTCTACAACTGGACGCAGTTATCCAATTTGCCCAGGTTCAGTACAGTGCCCTCCATATACCACTATAGTGGTAAACACCACTATTCATTGACACTGACTCGGTTTGTCTCGGGGTCTTCAACAACATTCTGGAATCCGCAGGCAACTCAGGGTGTTTTAAGGATCTCCAGAAGAAAATTCATGTGTGAGATCTTGGTGCTGACTGCCAACTTTCGCCGATCGCTCTCTAGAGACAACAGCGCGGCGCCAGAAGCAATTCCCTGACTGGGGTCACTTGTCCCGTTGTCCCTCGGCACATCGACTCCACTTCAGAGAAGCTCGATTCGGCAGTGTTGTCGCCCGAGGAACCAACTCTATTCACAGCACTACCATCTGTGTGCCCGGCTTGAACGGATGAATCAGCTGACGATCAAACAACAACGAATGCTGACCACTTTCCTCTTCAGAAGCGCCCAAGAGGGGAGCTGTGTCTTCGCGGTTCGCGGCCACTAACACGTTCGATAAGCAGCTGCTGTCACTGCTGTCATCATTAGTGTCGGTAAAAGAGCCTTCCAGCTCGTTGAGGACGGCTTCAGCTATTCTTCGCTTTTGACGGCTGCTCATATCAGTCGGAGAGCCTTTCACCCTCTTGATATTGAGAAAAAGGCAGGACTCTAATCTAACGTGCCTGGAGTGCTGGCGTCAAAGAAAGCACACGCAATTTGCTTTGTGCCTCTAAACAAAAAACTAGGAAGCGCGCGAAGCTGCTTTTTTTTTTTTTTAGAAATATTGCAAATTAGATGAGAAAAGAAAGCACTCACCATCACCGTCATTTTCCATGAAGGCTTGAGCCATCGGTGTAGAAAACAAGGTGCCAGGCAGCCGAGGCAACGGCACAAGATTGCGAAGGCGGGATAAAAAAGCCATGGCGAACTCGAAAAAGCGGGAAACGACAACGAGTGGCTATTAGGCTGCCAAGGAAGTTTGGAGGAATGCTCCGGCCGCATGCTTCAATATAAAAATTATATCATATATAAAATTTAAAAAAAAAACCAGCTACTTTTATTCGAACTTTTTCTACAAAACTTTTATTGTTTTTAAAATATTAACAATTTTGGTTCCTGTTTTTTTTGTTTTTTTTTTTTGGCACCCGCAAGAAAGCGAACAAGAAAACTCAGAGAATATTGGTAGAAAATGTTTTTCTAACGTTATACCTGACACGTTTTTAAAACGGTACCTAATTATGTTGCCCTTACATTTCCTCAGCAAAGTTAAAGCATCATCAACAAAAGTTGCGTAACGTTGCATGATATTTTTGTAACATTGTGTCAATATTTCTTTATGATTTTCTCAAAATGTTATCTAAGTAACGTTGTAGTTACATTATTTTATGTGGCGTAACATTGCGCCACATTAGCCACATCCCAGTAATGTTTACGTGTAAAACACACAGGACAGAGAAGATGTACACAGACGGAGCGCTGACCGTCAACTGTTTATTTTTAAAGAAACGCCCAACGGCGTGGTCACACCAAACAAACATTACATAACGACAGATAACCGTCACATGATCGTTGTTGCAGCAACATTCCGTGCTACTATATATATATTGTTTTTTTACAAACGTGTCATCGACATAGATGGTTGAGCGTGTTGGTTTCTAATTTACGATAAGGAATGAGGGACATTGAAGACATACAGACAAGACAGGCTTTCGAAAGCCTGTCTTGTCTGTTTGTCTTCAATGTCCCTCTTTCCAGTGTCATCGACAAATGCTGTTTAATATCCGTGGCTTGATCAGTGAGTTTATGCAATCGACCCTCGAAATAATGCCTCACAAAGATGTTCTTCTTGCTTTCTTGTAAATAAATGCAAAAAAGTACAAACAAAAGTAAGTGGTAAACACCTTCAAATAGGCATACAGAGTTGCATCTTTTTTTCGAACTCTCAACCGGGCTTGTGGCGCAACGGATAACGCGTCTGACTACGGATCAGAAGATTCCAGGTTCGAATCCTGGCAAGCTCGTTGTTACTTTTGCTGTCGCTGGGCCAATCAAACATTGATGTGATCGCGAATTGACCTTCCACATTCAAATTTTGAGAGAGCTCATGTACGCGACTGGAATATGTTGCTTTTTAATGAGTGCACACGCGCAGGTGCATTGTTCTTGCGACCCTTTGTGTGTTCGCCCCGTTTACTTTGTGAAACTAAACGATCAGCAGCTCGCTTCTTTTATTTTATTATTTGAGTTGTCTAGCATGTTTTTTGTGCTGCTGTACACACACAAAATAAATAAAAAAAAAAAAAAAACGTAGCCGGGTTTTTAAACTTAAAGACCGACGTACAGTTGGCGCTTTCCACTTTGTCGTGTTTCCTCCTCTCCTGCCCTCCTTTCCCCCCTTCACCGCCCTTTGCCACCTGTTTACCTCCCTCCCCCGAGGGGCCTACACGGAGAACGGATTAGGAGACGCCTCCGTTAATCCGGCTTAAGGCTTAACCCGCCGAAGAAGGGGCCTTCTGCTTGACTAAAAATTATTTTGCTGCTCGAAAAAGAAGAAAAAAAAATTACACCATCTTCCCGAGGGGAACCATGGGGTGATGCAGAGCATCGCGGATCGTTATTAACGGTGTTATTAACGGTGTTAGTAACGTTGTTAGTAACATTGTTAACTTGCGTGTTATTACGTTGTTAACTTGCGTTGGTTAACACACATCGCGCGAACGTTGTTGGAAACTCCACGATGCTCCGCATCACCCCATGGTTCCCCTCGGGAAGATGGTGTAATTTTTTTTCATTGTTGACGTTTACATGCGGCTTCCCGTTCTCGAAGGTCGGGTTCCGCCGCTCGCTTCGTACGTTTACGTTGAACTTCACGGTCCGGAACCTCAGGTTCTGCTGCTCGACGTTCACGAACCGGCTTCCCGTTCTCGAAGGTCGGGTTCCGCCGCTCGCTTCGTACGTTTACGTTGAACTTCACGGTCCCGAACCTCAGGTTCTGCTGCTCGACGTTCACGAACCAACGCGGCTTCCCGTTCTCGAAGGTCGGGTTCCGCCGCTCGCTTCGTACGTTTACGTTGAACTTCACGGTCCCGAACCTCAGGTTCTGCTGCTCGACGTTCTCGAACCGCCGCTTCTTCACGTTGTCGTAGTTCAGCATCCGCCGCTCGACGTTGACGAATGGACGCCGCTTCTCGTTGCCGTAGTTCAGGGTCTGCCGCTCGCTTCAAGCGTTTGCGCTCAGCGTCGCGTGCCCTTCGCTGCGCAGCTTTGTCTTCAGTGGACGTAGCGTTGATGTTAGTTTGTGGGGTTGGTGCTGACGCTTGCTTGCGCCAACCCACTAACTGACGGGACTGTTGCTTCCATCACACTTCATCGGAAGAACGGAGTGAAGTGGAGTCAACAGCGCTGAACTGAACGCGCGCAGCGCGCTACCGCTGCTTATAGACCAACTCAACTCTCTGACGTCACGCCGCTGCAGTGGCGGTGCTGTCGGCATTGGGCATCCGCAGGTGATTCGCCTAGGCCGAATCTGGTTTCTGCGCGCGCGCAGTGCCCTCGCCTGGTGGGCAAACGCGGGCTTGTTTGTAAACAATGTGTTTGTCGATATTCACACTTGAAGGAGAGGAGACTAGAGGAGGAGAGTTGCGCATGCGCGCGCGCTGTGAGTAGAAGCGAACGCACGCGAAATGCACGCAGCTGGTTGAGAGAGAGAGCGGAGAGAGTAACGCGCAGCTGTTGGACAGAGGGACGGAGGAGAGTTGCGCTTGCGTAATGTGAGTGCGGACTACGACGCCGCGGGACATAGACCCAAGCAGGAGATGCTCCGCATCTAAAAGAACGCCGCAGGCAGCGACCGAAAGTGCTTCGCCGGATGCGCAACGCTTCGTACGCCTTGAACAAGCTTGTATGCATTGGACTAGCATTTTTCGAAGCACGGCAGGTTTAGTGTAAATTCAGTGTATATAATATTTATAAGAACACCGTTGTCTTCACTGCTTGGCTTTCAAATTTATAGCGCTGCAAATAATCGTAATCAAAATATTTTTATGATTGAAGACCCCTCGACGTGCATCGAACCCAAGATTATGCTTACGTGAAACATGATTCGGCGCAGGAGCGGCTCGAGTCACCGTAAACTTTTTTTGCAACGCGGATTATGCTTTTCGGTCTAGCTGAGGTACCACTGGTGGAACACGAATCGCATACTTGGAAGGCATATACCGTTCTATACTCCATCTGAAAACTCATATAGCTGGTTGAGTGAATTCAATACTATCGCATTCGTTGAAGCTCGATTTGTTGAATCGAACTTGAACAAATCACACGCACCCATTCTCCCTACTCCTGTTTACCCAGTCATAGTCGTTCCCTCACGATGCAATACGAGTTCAAGTAACGGCAGTTTATGCAATGTTGACGTTGCACAGCCGTGATCGTACGGTTTTTAGAAGTGCTATAGAACGAGCACAAGCGTCGCTACAATTTCGGTACACTGATTGAATTATGTTTCTCCGCCGTGACGTCACATGAGAAAAGCGATTTTGTTCTGTCAGTGAAATTAGGAACACAGAAATCAAAAATATAATCACGGTAATAAAACAAAGCGAAATGGATCTCTGCAGCCAATACCCGACCGTTCGCGAGGTGACTAGGCATAAGCATATATTACCTCCGTGACTTCACTCTCTGCACGCTGCCAGAACGATTGCGTTTGCAAGCCGGTTGTTTGACTCAGCTGGGATTCGTCTCTTCTGGCTTTCATAGCTCTGTATGAAACCAGAAAGGAAGATACTTTTCTACATTGGGTGGGTTTGCCCGGGGCCTCCAGTTATTTACGGCCAAAATCACAGTGGAGGAGCTTCAGCAATGTTCACATTGGTCGACACACGTGCTCTCTAAGAATGCCTGTCGTTTACTTTCCCAAAGAATACTTGAAGAGTCAATCATAGGGACCGACGGATAACGAGGCCAAAATTATGCTTAGACCTCAAATACATTATAACACAAATTTGGCTTCGTCATTCCCAAACTGATTGCCGGACAAAACTGTCTATGCGAATTGCAAGCCAGGGTTGGTAATAGTAACATAAGATACATATACGGCAGAATTCCCTGCCATAAAAAAATGTTTTGGCTAAAGCCAAAGTAACGCGAATTAGGTGCAAAGAGTTTTGCTAAAGGGAGCGTAAACCGAAAAAAAGGAAAAAAAAAAGACAGAAAAAAGGAAAAATAAGAAAAAATCTCTGTTCACAGATTTTTCTGGTCACGTAAAAAAACAAAAAAACGAAAAAAAAAAACATAAGAAAAACTACGAGGTGCCCTCGTAGTTTTTTATACATGTTGTGTTATTTTCATTTGTGGCAAGAATTCACGTCCGAGAATGCTTTCAGAAGTTTGGAGCAAAACGAGTTTTCCTCATCCAAGTCACCTTCTAAAGCCAGTAGACCGCACTGGTTCATCAAGCAGCACGAGACCACAACCGGGAAGGCCATTTTCAAATTTTCTGACATGACCGTCCTCGCATTCGAGGTCGCCGTTTGACAAGCTTATCTTTCTTCCCCCTGATTGCCGGAACCCCCACGGCAGCTTTGTCCCCCCCCCTCCCTCTCGAGAGGATAGCTCGCCCTGAGGCCAATATCATTCCCTCGACGCTCTTTCCATCTTTCTCTGGCCCTTTCCCTCCCCGTTCCCCAGCTTCGGGAGAGAAGGTTCTTCCCTACAGAACGTCCCGTTTGTACGGCGGCCCTTAATGACCTCGATCTGGGATCAAAGATTAGTTACAAGAGTATATCTGAATTCATCATAGACAAAAGAATACCAAGCTAATGTAGCATACTTTATTCTAAAACACATGCCAACGTATAAGCCGGAGCAAAAGCCGCCACCCCCGATCTCTATTTCAGGTTAAACCTTTATGGCATCGCATTACATTACATATCATTACGTTACATTGTATCGCATTGCATTACATTACATATCATGACGTTACGTTGTATCCCATTGCATTACATTACATTTCATAACTTTACGTTGTATCGCATTGCATTAAATTGCATACAATTGAGCCGCTGGTCTCTAGTGGTAGATATGATAGAGCTTTCTTGTCTATTTCTCATTGCCTTTGTGTCTTGAAAAAACCCTTCCGGACCTGGAATGTTCTGTATTTTTTCTTAAATAATATTTTACAAATACTGCGAAAGACTTGATTTTCGCGATAACCTTATTTTCGAGAATTTCGCGATTTCAGAACTACCGCGAAAAACTGACCACAAGAATGCATCACTTGATGGTGACGTATGTATAGCGTTCAACTCCCAAGCGCGAAATGTTGGGATCGTACGATATTACCAAAACCCATGCAGACTTAGCAAAATTTGCGAAATATCAAGCCCACGAAAATTAAGTAGTTTTCAGCAATCGCGAACCCCACCTTGTTCTCAAAGGAGAGTTGGTATACACTTGGGATTTGAATTCAGGCAAAGGCAGCCTGCGGGAATGACACCGCGAAAAATGATATAAATATTGAGACTGGTGGACACAAAAATGTGACAAACACGGTGTTTTATATTATTTCGTAATTTCCCGGAATTAAAGGGGCACTCAAGCAGTTTTTGGAGAAGCTACTTTTTGGTGCGATGGCGTTAAGGAAGTGTCAGTGAATGAGTATCTTCAGTTTTAGAAAACAAAACCGCCTATTAATCACGCAGGAATAATATACGTGTGGACTCTTTTCTGTACTTGCGAGGACCAATGAAATTATCATATGTTTGAAAATGTTGGCGGCCTTTGTAAAGTTTCGCTAAAGAAACAATTTTAGTTCATTTAAATATGCTGTGCATGATAATTTCAAAAGACTTAAAATATTTCTAGTTTAGAATACGCGATACTGCAATTATCGTTTCACAAACAAGGGACTACATTTTCTCCTTGCCTTCCTCCGCGGGGGGTGAATTTCCCGCTCCCCCGGGATGCGCGGAAGCGCACGTATCTGCGCGCGTTGCAGGCCGGTCGGGCCGGTCGTGTCGGTAGCGGGCCGGCCAGGCCTCGGTGGTGGTCGTCAACGTGGACGGCGTGGTGAAAGCTCATCGTTCCGCGTAAAAGCGCTATTCTTGACTGTGAATTTTCGTCGTGTGTCACTATGATAACCCAGCACGTACTAAAAGGGAAGATCCACCTACTCGTGCGGCGATGTCGTGGCGGCACTCTCAAGACAGCAGAAACGCCCGTGCCGTCGTGTTTGTTTACTTCGACTACAGTGGTGCTTTCTAAGCATTTGTGTCCTCGAACATCGCCCGGATTTCTTATTTGGCGCATTTCATGCGTGTGCTCAAGTTCAAGGTATTACTGGCGCGTACCGTATAAAGGATGCGAATTTTCACGCGTTTTCATCACCGGAGAGAAGTGATTAGTGTTAGCAATTTTGAACACTCGCAACGTCTATCTGATCACGAAATCATATTTCTACGTTGGTATATCGCTGCTAAGATTACATTGTCTTTTATAATCGTAGAAAAGGCGTGTGGCGATATTTGTACTATTGCAATGTCGTTTATTAGAGTCGTGATCGTCCAAGACGGCGTACTGCATCTTTTTATTTTCTTTTTTTTCATCCACTGTACCCTGCAAGCCTATCAAGAAAAAATAATAATAAAGCTTTAGGCTATAGACAACTGTCTGTCTATATTCGGTTACGGCATTGAGTAGCAGTGCGTCCCCTTTTTGGAGGGGCCGCTGAAACAGCTGACAGCCGCGTATAGAAGCGGTCGCCGTGCTGACGACCCGCTGCGCTTGTTGTAGTGGTTGCAGGTGTGTGTACGCGTGGCGCAGAGCGGTCGTTCCGGTCGCAACAAACGCAGTCGTAGGTACGCGCTCGTTGCACATGTCTGAACCAGCCTTTCCCCTGTCCTCCCGAGGCGAAAGGCAACGTGGCGACATTTGTTTGTCGCCACGTTGTTTGTCGCCATCGCAGCGTCAAACCAACGTTTGACGCTGCGATGTCAAACGTTGGTTCGGTTACGACTTGCCCCAACCGCGAATCGAAGAATGCCCGATAAGGTCTGCGTTTCGCCGTCCTCGGAACCCGAACATGACTCCGAAGCGCTGCTATCGTCCACATCGCACGTCGAAGTGGCGTCATAGGAAATCATCCCCAGGTCGGCTGTCCGCCGAAGAATTTCAACCTCTAACGGCGTCAGGTCCTCGAGCGTAGAGAACTCCGCCATGATCGAAGCTCGAATGACAAAGAGGTTCGGCCGATGCGGCTACCTCGGGATCACTGCGCGACGGAACGTCGTCCAACGCCATTGGCCCGAGATCCTTTTGATAAGCGTGCGATGACCAATGAGAGTGGTTTCGTTTTCGGGTGGATCCGAGGTTTGGCGGCCTTCAATTACATTTTTATTAAAGAAATAATCACCGTACGACTATATTTTTTGGTTTTTAAGGATACTTAGGGGGTCTAAATTCAGCTGTCATCATCAAAACACAAACTCAAAAACCACTTGAGTGCCCCTTTAAGAGGGCATAGTACCTCCAAACGCCATAGAGAATACATGTAGATTTTTACGTTTTCAAAAACTTCCTATATGAGAACCGCTTTTTGTATTTCCTTGAAACTTTTACGATAAAGAGATTAATGCTTAATTGGTACATTGGTGCAGATCATATTTCTCAGTATTTCGTACATATATATTTTTTTTTAAATCGTCAAATCGACTGAAAACGGCTGTTTAGAAATTTTTGGGTTCAACGACGTTTTACATAATCTACTAATTAAAAAAAAAAAAAAACATTTGTGTTCGCGCCAGTGCCTCTAAAATTTAATACGGAATCGATTGGTATAAAAATGATTACTGTAGGTTATTCCGTTTTGGAACTACAGCGATATTTCCGAAAGCAAGTTTCTTTCTTTCGGAAAAGAAGTCAAAACTATTTTTGGTGTGTTTTGCATTTTGTTCTCCTCCCGCTAGATTGCGGTCTCTGTCCGCAAAGACGAGAGATCAAGTAGTTTCGCCGTGTAGCATGGTGCGCACATTTTTTGTATTCATACGCAGAGCTATCGCTCTCCTGTTAGCGGGGCAGTAGCAGACAACACGACGTAGCTCCGTGGGCGAGGGCAGGGGCGTACAGCCGCCGCAGCCCGTAGCCCGACCGTTCAGAATCAAGACTATAAATATTTGCGGCTTGTGAAAATATGTTTGCGTGATGATTTACCGTTCACGCTCCTGACGGATGTTAGCGTATCCTTTATGTCGGTGGCTCGCAGATTATCGGTACTCCCTGAGGATGACTTCAACATTTCGAGAAAACGCTGGTTGTTTTTATTTTCCTCTTTTTTTGCTTGCAGGGCATTGTAAAAATCACAAACACGCGAGAAAAAATATCTTATTGAGTACGGGTGACTTAGAGCCTCGCAGCTCTAAATATGCACGATAAATGTCGTCCAGCTTGGGGAGAAGCTAATCATTTTTGTTGGAAATTTGAATAGCGTATGCTGACAGCTCGTTTTTTGTCCGTTTTGTCTATACCAGAGCTGCTATGAGGGAATCATAGTCGCGGAACAAAGCACGTGACAGCTAGTTTTTAGGAGCAGCACCCACCACCGTACGTTGTCAAGTGCCTCGCTCCAACACTTATTGGCTCACGGGAGCCTTGGCTTTCTCCGTTTGCCAAGTTATGGGGAAACGACGTCTCATTTCTTTGCGTTTATTCGCAGTGCAGGCAGGCGAAACGCTTGCAAGAACATCGGATTGGGATATATATATATATATATATATATATATATATATATATATATATATATATATATATATATTGTTGCTTACGTGGCCACAAGATTGGATCCGGTTTTCGACTTAGTTGCGTCTTGCTGTTTGACGATTGCTAGGATAAAAAACCATTCCAAAGGCACGCACACTCAAAAATATAAATAAAAGCCGAATATGAGAGGCAACAAAAAATATGGAAGGTGAAAGGGGGGAGAGGGGGGGGGGGGACGCGACTGGCCTGTCTGTCATGCAAGTATTTCTGGGGTGAGAGGTGAGATCTGTAGATAGGGGCAGCTGCGAGGGGGCCCCCTTTTGTTGTGCGTATGCAGTAAGCGTACCCCAGATTGTGAACTACACAAATAAAAAGAGTTTTCCTAACGGTGGCGTCCCAATGATCGTTGTCATCAACGACTAACACGACAGTTCGCCCCCTCTAATGGGGAACTCATATGACGACTGCGATTGTTTGGGAAAAAGATGCGCACACTGCGCGCATTGTAAAACCTCTGCAACTTGTGACTTTCGGCGAAGCAATAGTTTATTCCTACGAAAGAGATTTCTTTGCGAGAATGAGACTACGCCAGAGATCTGTGAGGAAAATAAAGTGGTTCAAAAACTCCAATCGAGCATTTACAGAACGGAGTCCAAGTTGTCGACTAAATGACTCATATTCATTCTTCTCGTATGTTTATTTTTTTATGTTGGAAGAAGTAGCCGTTGTATGAACCCGCACGCACACACAAAAATAAATGAAAATAGCCTGTAGCCCTTTTCCCCGAACTGAAAGCGAAAATAAAAAATTACACCATCTTCCCGAGGGGAACCATGGGGTGATACGGAGCACCGTGTTGGTTCCGAGGAAAGAGTCAGTTGCGTGCTGACGTCGAGAGATGGCGCCACCGACTGCCCTAGCGTTACCCCCTACGCGAGCCTTCGTCGCGGCTCGCGGCAGAGAAAGTTGGAACGCTCGCCGCTCGCCGTTTATTTTTTTTCGCACTTGAAGGAGAGGAGACTAGAGGAGGAGAGTTGCGCGTGCGCGCGCGGTGTGGTTAGAATCGAACACACGCGAAGTGCACGCACAGCTGGTAGAGAGAGAGAGCGGAGAGAGTAACGCGCATCTGTTGGAGAGAGGGAAGGAGGAGAGTTGCGCATGCGCGCGCGGTGTGATTAGAATCGAACGCACGCGAAGTGCACGCGCAGCTGGTAGAGAGAGAGAGCGGAGAGAGTAACGCGCAGCTGTTAGAGAGAGGGAAGGAGGAGAGTTGCGCATGCGTCGTGTGAGTGCAGACTACAACGCCTACGCCGCGGGACATAGCCCCGAGCAAGAGATGCTCCGCATCTAAAATAGAAGAAGAGAACGCGGGAAAGGACAGTATCCCAAAGCTCAAATAGTGTGCATTTGGTACTTGGGAGAAACGGACCGTGACATAGAGACAAACGTGCTACAATCGCATATCTTTCCAAGGTCATCGCTTGGGGGACTGCGGGCGTCCAGAAAGCTTTTTTTTTTTTTTTGAGGGCGGAAATAAAAAAGAAGGAGGGGGGGGGGGGTGTTTAGGCCCTGATTGTCTTTCTCCTTTGTGGCTTTTGACAGAAGCACGAGAGACTGGCAGAACAAGCGCGCGATTCATTTCTCTCGATGGATGCGTTCTGTCCATGTATGCGTACTGATTTCTTTTTTTCCTTTTAGTAGTTGGTGCTTTCCTTGACTGGGGTCCCAGTGCGTGCGTTGTCGTTGTACGCGTACTATTTTTTTTTTGTTTTGTTTATGTTAGTTCTTGCGCTGATGCCATATCAAGGTGGACAAAAAAATCATAAAAAATTGTGCTTCGACAAAAAAGACGAAAAAATGGTTGCTTTGGCAGTTAGGAGCGTTTTCGAAGCCCGGAGAACCTCGCCTTCGTTCCCGTGACATGTCGCTCGCTTTCGCGTAGCACCCCTCGATTCTGAAGGACACCGTGTTTTTCAGGGAAGGAGACGATTTTGGGTGCGCGCAGTGTTACCACAGGTGCAGGATTGAGAGCGTAACCCAACACTTGAAGAGAAGAGGAAGGGGGAGCTCTCTTCTTATCGGGACTCTCTTTCATAGGTCTCCACGTCGCGATTGTCCTACAAAATCAACTTTCATTTATTTCTCGCTCGTGGTTTCCAAGTGCTGCGCGCAGCTAGTGAGATAGGGTGTAGTTATAGCTGAATAACACGATGCATATTTTCTAACGCACAATAGTTTTGCGAAATCAAGGTTTCGCTCAAATGGATAACTCGAACGTATAGTTCGACGCGCAATACCTTTGACGTATTGGCTCGCGAGAGGTGGCCCGAACACGGCTGAGTCTGGCGGTGTTCCAGACCCAACATCTAAATTTTGCTCCCTTACCTGCTACTATTTTGTGCACATTTTGCGTCATATCGAAATGAAAGCACATGGCGAAAGTGACGCTTGTTTTCCTCTCGATGAAATTTCACGCCAGCTCGTTATCTTCACTGGTACCTCGAGCGTTTCACAACAATGCAAAACGTTATACAAGAAACAAAAAGCGTACGATGGCATCTTTCGTACACTCATAACTTCTATAACTCCGAGCAGCCTCGTTACGGCTGTTACGACGCCAAGTCCGTCTTCACTCTCGAATTTGAACTTATATAGGCTCAGAGCAGGGACAGACCAGTTTAAATCAGGAAAATATAATTTACACTGTAGCAAAGTAAATCTATCATATCGATCGGAAATACGATTTCACACATTCTATATGAACACATACTGTGCACAGCGAATGCAATAGCGAGTCAGCGTGCAAAACGCCACCACACAACGCTACCATAACATCTCAGCGATTTTTGCATAGCACTGAGTACGGAAAAGAGAAAACAGTTATTCATTCACATAAACAAAGCAAATTTATCCCGCCCGGACACTCCGTAGGTGCAGTCTACCTAAGGTTATCAATAGACTCGACCATGCTATTTGTCGAAAGAGATAAGACATTGGCAAAAATGGTTAGACTGAATAACAGAATGTAACGCGCGCAATTACTAACCGACGGTTGCGCTCCTTCAGTACCGTTTTCAATTGTGACTGCGCACCTTGGACACAATTTGGGGAGCAACACATATTTACGTCGCCGCCCGAGGTTTTCATACAACGGGTAGTGCTGACCAAAATAAAATGCTAACATGACTCTCAATCGCTCACCGCAAAGTATACGATTTCGAAAAGGCGGTACTGTACGTCACTTGAGATAAAAACCCAAGCTATAGAAATGAGCGGCGTAAGAAAGGGGACCGACATTTTTATTCCTACCTCCGAACAGAAACGAGCGCCACCCACTGCATCACACAGCGCAGAGGCCGGACTCGGCCACCGCGCGTATTATCACTGACGTCCGATGCTATGCACACTGAGCTGACTGACCACAGACATACCAAGCGCGCGCGAGGGAGGGAGAAACTTCCTCCGCCGGAGAACACGACACATTTCGGGGATCTATTTCACGCAGCGGATAACGCGGGCCTTTTCACACTTCGATACTGGCGTCATCTAGAAGTTGCGCGTTCAACCACGTCACGAGCCGCGCGCCATCTGGTGGCTGAAACGGACAAATAAATAGAGGTACCGCGCCCTCTTAAAGGCCGACCAACAAGCAGAGAGAAGGAAACTCTTCCTCAATTCCTCGGTTCAATTTGAGAAAGAGGGAGACCCTCCTCCTCTCTACCGGGAGTAGTTCAAAGATCCGCTCCTGTTTGGAGAGGAGGGGAAAAGTGGGCGAGTGGGAATGGAGAGAAGGAAACTCTTCCTCAATTCCTCGGTTCAATTTGAGAAAGAGGGAGACCCTCCTCCTCTCTACCGGGAGTAGTTCAAAGATCCGCTCCTGTTTGGAGAGGAGGGGAAAAGTGGGCGAGTGGGAATGGAGAGAAGGAAACTCTTCCTCAATTCCTCGGTTCAATTTGAGAAAGAGGGAGACCCTCCTCCTCTCTACCGGGAGTAGTTCAAAGATCCGCTCCTGTTTGGAGAGGAGGGGAAAAGTGGGCGAGTGGGAATGGAGAGAAGGAAACTCTTCCTCAATTCCTCGGTTCAATTTGAGAAAGAGGGAGACCCTCCTCCTCTCTACCGGGAGTAGTTCAAAGATCCGCTCCTGTTTGGAGAGGAGGGGAAAAGTGGGCGAGTGGGAATGGAGAGAAGGAAACTCTTCCTCAATTCCTCGGTTCAATTTGAGAAAGAGGGAGACCCTCCTCCTCTCTACCGGGAGTAGTTCAAAGATCCGCTCCTGTTTGGAGAGGAGGGGAAAAGTGGGCGAGTGGGAATGGAGAGAAGGAAACTCTTCCTCAATTCCTCGGTTCAATTTGAGAAAGAGGGAGACCCTCCTCCTCTCTACCGGGAGTAGCGCTCCTGTTTGGAGAGGAGGGGAAAAGTGGGCGAGTGGGAATGGAGAGAAGGAAACTCTTCCTCAATTCCTCGGTTCAATTTGAGAAAGAGGGAGACCCTCCTCCTCTCTACCGGGAGTAGTTCAAAGATCCGCTCCTGTTTGGAGAGGAGGGGAAAAGTGGGCGAGTGGGAATGGAGAGAAGGAAACTCTTCCTCAATTCCTCGGTTCAATTTGAGAAAGAGGGAGACCCTCCTCCTCTCTACCGGGAGTAGTTCAAAGATCCGCTCCTGTTTGGAGAGGAGGGGAAAAGTGGGCGAGTGGGAATGGAGAGAAGGAAACTCTTCCTCAATTCCTCGGTTCAATTTGAGAAAGAGGGAGACCCTCCTCCTCTCTACCGGGAGTAGTTCAAAGATCCGCTCCTGTTTGGAGAGGAGGGGAAAAGTGGGCGAGTGGGAATGGAGAGAAGGAAACTCTTCCTCAATTCCTCGGTTCAATTTGAGAAAGAGGGAGACCCTCCTCCTCTCTACCGGGAGTAGTTCAAAGATCCGCTCCTGTTTGGAGAGGAGGGGAAAAGTGGGCGAGTGGGAATGGAGAGAAGGAAACTCTTCCTCAATTCCTCGGTTCAATTTGAGAAAGAGGGAGACCCTCCTCCTCTCTACCGGGAGTAGTTCAAAGATCCGCTCCTGTTTGGAGAGGAGGGGAAAAGTGGGCGAGTGGGAATGGAGAGAAGGAAACTCTTCCTCAATTCCTCGGTTCAATTTGAGAAAGAGGGAGACCCTCCTCCTCTCTACCGGGAGTAGTTCAAAGATCCGCTCCTGTTTGGAGAGGAGGGGAAAAGTGGGCGAGTGGGAATGGAGAGAAGGAAACTCTTCCTCAATTCCTCGGTTCAATTTGAGAAAGAGGGAGACCCTCCTCCTCTCTACCGGGAGTAGTTCAAAGATCCGCTCCTGTTTGGAGAGGAGGGGAAAAGTGGGCGAGTGGGAATGGAGAGAAGGAAACTCTTCCTCAATTCCTCGGTTCAATTTGAGAAAGAGGGAGACCCTCCTCCTCTCTACCGGGAGTAGTTCAAAGATCCGCTCCTGTTTGGAGAGGAGGGGAAAAGTGGGCGAGTGGGAATGGAGAGAAGGAAACTCTTCCTCAATTCCTCGGTTCAATTTGAGAAAGAGGGAGACCCTCCTCCTCTCTACCGGGAGTAGTTCAAAGATCCGCTCCTGTTTGGAGAGGAGGGGAAAAGTGGGCGAGTGGGAATGGAGAGAAGGAAACTCTTCCTCAATTCCTCGGTTCAATTTGAGAAAGAGGGAGACCCTCCTCCTCTCTACCGGGAGTAGTTCAAAGATCCGCTCCTGTTTGGAGAGGAGGGGAAAAGTGGGCGAGTGGGAATGGAGAGAAGGAAACTCTTCCTCAATTCCTCGGTTCAATTTGAGAAAGAGGGAGACCCTCCTCCTCTCTACCGGGAGTAGTTCAAAGATCCGCTCCTGTTTGGAGAGGAGGGGAAAAGTGGGCGAGTGAGAATGGAGAGAAGGAAACTCTTCCTCAATTCCTCGGTTCAATTTGAGAAAGAGGGAGACCCTCCTCCTCTCTACCGGGAGTAGTTCAAAGATCCGCTCCTGTTTGGAGAGGAGGGGAAAAGTGGGCGAGTGGGAATGGAGAGAAGGAAACTCTTCCTCAATTCCTCGGTTCAATTTTAGAAAGAGGGAGACCCTCCTCCTCTCTACCGGGAGTAGTTCAAAGATCCGCTCCTGTTTGGAGAGGACGGGGAAAAGTGGGCGAGTGGGAATGGAGAGAAGGAAACTGGGAACCGGTTTTTTCCCCGGTAGAAGACGATTCTGTAGGTCGGACTTTAAGGTGGCACAGTGCTGTTATATAATTTCTGTAAACGAGCGAGAGGTGACACAGGGCATGGTGAACAAATATCAAAACACGGGAACTGTCTCGTAGCGCGGAAAGAAACATGAAAATTGATTTTACTAAT
>JABSTQ010001575.1:0-22790 GCA_013358835.2 Ixodes persulcatus | reverse complement strand
ATACAGTACAACAGACAACGAGGCTAGAAACTTAATTGTTATCCGCTTAGTTGGCTCGAATTTGAAAATCTGAGGACCAACGACTTCGAATCTTCACTTACCACGTGTTTCTAGCGAATGTTCAGTTGTTGATAACGCAGTGAGTGCGCAGGCGAGCTGGTGGATGTTAACCATTTTGTTCTTAACCCGAGACTTCGGCAGGAAAAAAGGAAAGTTTCAAAGTAGAAGAAAAAGGAACACTCGAGGACACGTCTCCACCAGCACGTCTGCGCACTCACTGCATTATATCATTGATTACAGAGACGTGTCCTCGACCGTTCCTTTTTGAACTACTCTGCCGCTGTTCTACTTTGAAACTTTCCTTTTTTCCTGCCGCAGTCTCGGGCTAAGAACAAAATGGTTCAGTTGTTGTTGAAAACATCTTTTATTTTATGAAAAGAAGCGGATAGGGCTACCAGAAAGAAATAGGTGATCTTGATCGAGGAATCATTTCTGGCTGGCTGCCCCTAGTCCGGGGCTCCAATGGCGGCTTGCACCACCGTCGCTCTTCGTACTAACCCGTGTTGGCTTCCCGGATCGCTCCAGCGGAGGGCCGCGTTCCAGCTGTCCCTCGTCGGGTTCGGAATCGGATCCAAACCTTTAATGTGCTTGCACACCCACATCAAGTGGTACAGGTCCCCCCATTTCCACCCGCAAAAGGAGCAAGTAGGTGAAGGATGGAGTTGGGGGTACCATTGATGGAGCTTCATTGTCGTCTTCATGGTTCCTGTCTGCAGTCTTCTATACAGGTTCTCCTCCTCCTTGCTGATGGAAAAGAAGAACAGGAGCCAAAAGCGCCATCCATGAGCTCGTTCTTCTGGATCGTGTTATAGGACACGTTAATAAAACAGGCATATAAGATCAACGATACCGTCTTATTTTCTTTAAGCGTTCAGTTCGCCCCTTGCCATTTCGGTGGTTCTGAGGCAAACTGCCGGTGTACAGATGCTATAGTTGGCGGGTCTGAATCCCACCCGGGGCGGCCGCTCTCTGAAGGGGGCTTCTTATAGTAGGCACAATTCTTAAGATATACGTCCAAAACAAATTGAATGGTGGACCCCATGTTAGCGGAAGAGTATCTCAGCGTTCCTCAACCCATGCGGTGGGAAACGAGAATGTTTAGGGGGGACACGAAAGCACCGATAAAATATGAAGCAATATTTTCGCTCGCGTCACGTTTTTTGTGTTTTCTTTTTATCCTCGTTGAGCGTGCAACACGGGACGCCAAGATTCACTAATAGACCCTTTCCGGAATTCAGACTGGCAACTTTGATCACTATCATCATCTGAAAAATGACATAAGTGCTATACTAATGGCGGCCTTCCGTTTAGTGATGAAAGAGGAAGTTGAAGATGCTCCTAAGCAGATGATTCGATGCCTATACATTCTAGATGTTAGCGCGACGTGAAGCACGAATCGGATGCAAGAGCTGCGTAAGCGTTCATTTCTGACGCGGGCCCAGTCCCCAATCTGTTAGTAGCCCACACTCGGCTTCAAAGCCCCTTGATGTATAGAATTTATTAAAGCTGTCTATGTGGGCTGGCACTTCGTTCTGACTGGTTGCATCTTTCTCGCGATTGACACTGAAAGAGATTGAGAAGGAACTGGTCAGTGACGCGAGCATTCTCATTTACCGTTGACTTGCGAAAGTGACGGTGCCCCATACATTACTGCAGACCACAGGTTCATCGCCGCCATTAGTACGGTAAAAGTTAAACTGCCATTTGAGTCACCAGATGGCACTGAATTCCGGAAAGGGTCTATTGCAGGCAGGATCAATGTGCGCGTACGTAGCTAATGAGCCCGCAACAGAAAAGAATTATTTCGAAAAAAAGTGGTTCATTGCTTGGCTCATCTTATAGGTGTGTCATTGGGTGTTCCCGGGAGAAATGTGAACACGGGGCCTCAACAGCAAACCTGTTACTGATCTCAGTAACTACGAATGATTTCACTCGCATACTCCTTTTACGTCCTATCAGACAATGGTCCTACGCATCCATGCACGTCATCCCACTTCGCAGCTTATTTCAGCATGTATGTATGTATGTATGTATGTATGTATGTATGTATGTATGTATGTATGTATGTATGTATGCATGTATGTATGTATGTATGTATGTATGTATGTATGTATGTATCTTTTATTTCAGACACAAAAAAGGGTCTGGGGGGCTGGGGCAAAAGAAGACGAGTTGCCTTCTGACGAGGCTCCAACCCCTTTTTACAGCACTCGGAGGAGAAACAGGCGCATATACAAAATAAATATACGAAGATACAGCAATTTTAAAATCCACAACAGACACAATAACGCATCATTATAAACTTCGTACTAACTGCAGATCATGAGTGATTTAGGATATATTCTACGATCCATTTTTTAAATTGGAAAAACGAAATGTGTGCTTGGGCCACTTCTGCTATGTTTGGGTGTGTGTTTAGTAGATCTGGTACGAGATATGTAAGGTGCTGTGTACCGTAATTAGTTCGAACTCTAGGTTTCCTATACTGTGAACTTCCGAGGCTGTAATTTGCCGAGGTTTGATCGAAGCTTTCAAGAAAGGGCGCTTGGTTCTGTCTAGTTTTATTAAAAATAAAAATAGATAATTTAAGAAGCAGGATTTGATCTATGTTTAATATTTTATACTTTTGAAATGCTGGGAATGAGTGTTCGTACCTTTTAAGGTTCTCAATAAATCCAACAGCCTTCTTTTGCAAAATAAATAGTTTTTGCTTATTTGTTTGTGTAGTAGTTCCCCATACTAACATACAGTATTGTAAGCGTGAGTAGACAAGCGAATAGTATAATGGACCTCTTGGCGAATATGTGCTGCCACCTAGACACGCGAATCGGTTCGAGACTAGGTGACTGGAAAACAACTCGCGCCCAAGGCAGCCCAAGGCCTCTCCCACCCGTTCCACACCCAAAACGTCAGCTACATCCTGTTCACCCATTGAGGCGATGTGACCTAGATACGGCTCCCCCAAGCTCACCTTTGTCCCCATCGTGCGTAATCTTCCGCCCCGAGGTCGACACAACGAAACCGCTCAAATGCGAGAAATGTAAGATGGCGGATTGTTTGGAACTAGATACTCTCGAACCCAGGCGCATGAAATACTCCGCGCATGCGCACCGCGTATTTCTACAAAAGGTCCATTGCAGTTTCAACCTTTTTGGTATTAATTGTCGGAATTTGTTTAATATTCCTATTGCTCTTGCAATATCAACCCTCATTTTTTCTATGTGTACAGTCCAACTGAGTGTTTCTTCAAACCACACACCAAGAAACTTGTGATATTTAACGCCCTCAATTTTTTCCCCGCCAAGAAAGATGTTCAATGTACGCGAAATAGGTTTGTTTTTTGATTTGAACAATACGTATTTTGTTTTACTAGTGTTAAGAGATTAAGCTTGTTCCGCTTTAGCCACAATAATAATTTATTGAGCCAACTATTTGCAAATTCCTCGAGCTGATCCAGATTTACACTAGAAAAAAAGACATTAGTATCATCAGCATATAAAATAATATCACGCGATTCAGGTATATTCACAATATCGTTTATATAAATTAGAAATAATAGAGGCCCCAGTATAGAACCTTGCGGAACGCCATATGTTATCGGTGCGAGTTGAGAATGAAATCCATTAAATACCGTATATTGAGAACGCGAATATAAATAGCTGCGAATTAATTCTAATGCATTACCTCTAATTCCGTACGCCGACAGTTTCTCCAATAAAATTTCATGTTTTATTGCATCAAACGCCTTTCTGAAATCCAGGAAAATCCCAATGGTATATACATGGTTTTCTATATTAGTAATTATTCTATCTTCGATATATATTAGGGCTGATTCGGCTGATTTTCCTTTCTGAAAACCAAACTGTTTGTCAGTTATAACATTATTAATAGTAAAAAACCTGTACAATCTGGAATAAATTATTTTTTCTACAACCTTGCAAAAAAGTGGTAGTACAGATATAGGCCTGTAATTATTAAGGTTCTCATATGTGCCTCCCTTGTGGATAACACTGACTTTAGAAATTTTCATTTTCACCTTACTCGTATTTTCATACGAGTAAGATCCCGCAAGGTTGTATAGCTTTTGTTCTGATGCTTCGCAGCGAACGCGGATCGATTCCAAGGGTAACCTGCGTGTATAGCTATCCGTCTTTTGCCCGATTCACACGGTGCGATTGAGGAGGCTGCGGTGCTCAACGCCGCAGCTGTGAAATCGCGAGCAAAATCGTATCGTGTGAATCAGGTTTTGCAACGAATCTCGAGTTTCATATTCCACGGACGACGGACGTTGTCAAACAGGTACACGTTACTGAAACTAAGTAATTAAATACCGCTATTGGTTACTCAATCGAAAAGTATGCAAGTGTGTAACACACTTGGTATTGCCGTAACTTGCGTTACGGCAATTAGAAAAGGACGTGTTACGTCAGCTTGAAAGGAACGCGTTATTTTGCCGTTACTCTGACTGCGGCGTGTTTATGAGGCCGTAGCCACTTCTGATATGTGTCGTTGTTAATATTTCCTCGCTTTTTAACGCGTTCATCGGAGTTAATAGACCTTATTCATTATTAGCGCCATCTCTAGGCGGCCGTGTGCACTTTAGTGCCATCTTGGAGGCTTCCCCGACGTCCCGGCAAGATCATAAGACCTAGCGCACAGAACGCTATAGCGTTCTGTGCGCTAGGTCTTATGATCTTGCTGTTTTTGGGTGGGCTAGTGTCGTTAGTATTTTAAAATGCATTATATTAGCGACGGTTACGTCGCTTGCGTTCATAATGACAGCAACGACACCAATGACGTTGTCACCGGGAAAACCGACGCACAGAACGTGGCAAGCAATGCACGAAGCAGCCCCGTGAGGCGATCGTGAGCCTCAGTTGCCCCGGTGTTTTTGTTCTTACTCTTGTTTTGGACGCTGTGGACGCCACCGATACAAATATTCACACCAGCCCTTTAAGCGGCCTTTAATACAATAATGTGGAGTGCCACATATCAAGAAAATTACAGAGCCCGGAGTAGAAGCAGGCAGCGCGGGTCATTTTGACACTCGGAGACTCCGAGTAAAACGCTACAATTATTTCAAGATTTCTTGGAAGAACTTCAGATTTCGAGGGAAACCAACCCAATTCGTAAATTTGCTTCGGTTGGTTCGTTCCTTACAGCGTAGTTGTTAAAGGCTAGTTTCCCCAGGATCGTGTCCTGTACCAAACATATGTCGATACAACACTCTGGTAGCTGTCCAGAGTGTTGTGTTTGCCGGTTGTCTGCTTACCGCCGTCGCTCATAGATGGCGGTAACCTTTCCAGCCTCGGCAACCAGACAACTGGTTGCTGCCGTCGCTCACAGATGCGGCAACATTTCTTCGGAGGAAGAAGAGCGGGAACGGAACGAGCGGCGATGTGCGTAAGACCTTTTTCGCATAACCTCAAACCAGCCAGTAACTGACGTACCCTCGACCTGGTGCATTTTTGGATTGCCCGCTGACACAGGGTATGCAACCGCTAAGGGTATGGGCGAAAAGGCTTAAAAACGGACGTCGTGCATGAGTTAGTTCCGAGTGCTCCTTTTTACCGTGCTGCAATTTCCGAAACTCTACGGTTGTCTGGCTACCACTGCGTGGTCGTCGGATGGATAAATAATTTTAAAAAGCATAACAGAAAGTGTGCCATGAGCACAAGAAGCTGCAGCGCGAGTGTGGCTGCAATGTTATCGAGCTTCGCATTTTCCCGAAGAATCCTTATTTATGAAGTCAGTCGATTGCGAGCTTGAATCGCGAGAGATTCGTATCAGACTCAACTTCACGTTTAAGCTCACGACCACTTTGTTTACGATAAAAAGACCGATTTTAATTCCCGGTGCAGGTGGTCCAATTAGGTTATCACTGCAAGCCCCATGGTATGTGAAAATTATGAAAAAGTCTACATGCCACCACTCAAGATGGAGCTATCAAATGCCGAGAGCTTACCTGCATAGACTACATTAAACTGCTCATATATTCCTTCGTTGTGAAAACTCAATCTAACACCCCACCGTCTTCGTCGTCGTTCTCTCGAGGAGGCAAGGTGATGGCCTGTAAGTAGCCAGCTGGATTCAACCGGACAAGCTCCAACCAAGTTATTGCAGCCCACCATAGCCAAAATGAGTTGCTGGGCGAGTTGGATAGACATCTTGACTTAAACAGCGCAAATAAGTTACGTAAGGAAGAGACAACAGGAAGGAAAGAGCGCTGACTCACAACTGAGGTTTTAATAATGCCCTTAGAAAGAGGTTATTAATTTTAATAATTTTACCGCACTTGACACCTTTCTTCTCTTTCACTACCTCATTATTAAAACCTCAGTTGTGAGTCAGCGCTCTTTCCTTCCTGTTGTCTCTTCCTTACGTAAATTATTTGCGCTGTTTAAGTCAAGACACCATAGCCAAGTCTAGCCAAGTTCCCCCCATACCCACACCGTTGCCTACCCAGATAGCTGTGCTGCCAGAACTAGCCGGTATTTCTTTTTCTAAACCGCTAGACGGCGTCGTCGGCGCCGCAATTCTCAAGATGGCGCCGCCGTTAAAGAAAAGGTCTTATCCTTCGTGCATTTTGGTCAGAGGGATTGAGCTGGCCGAATAGGAGTCCCGCAGAGACGAACCAGACCTAATACGTGCAACTTCCGGTTGGATCGAACGTCGTGCCGTGAAGAAATCCAGCAGCAACAGCCATCGTGTCACCGCGTGAGACAACTGCCCCGGTTCAAAGGCGCTCCCGCGTCTCAAGCGACAGGAAAAACGGCCAGCAGGAAAGGGTTCAGCGGCGCTGCCCTCTTCCCCTTTTTCATGCGTGCGGACTCGATCCATTTCTGGCTATAAAAATGCACTTCTTAAGTTTCTGTTTCTTCCTCGCGTTCGTACTCGCAGTGTTTTCTTTTTTGTTCATTTTTCTCGTCTGAGCGCGCACACTCGCGTTCCGACGGCGCGTATAATGGCGCATGCGCTGTGCGGAAAGTGTTGGGCGTGAAGGGGAACATCACGGCGGAACTATTAAGTGATTAAGGCCTTTGGGCCAAGAACCCGACACCCTCCTCTCCCTCTCTCTACCAGTTCCCCGTAATTGAAGGCAAGTCTGGAACGCTACTGCGCTCAGGGCCCACCCGAAATACAGCACAAAATGGAGGCGTTAAAGAACGCCGTAATAATGGAGACGGGGAGAGGAGAAAAAAGAAGGGAAAGGGGAAGACCGCAGCGAGGACGATTAAATAAAAACAAGAACGGAGGAACGGCCGGCGCCATTTTTGTTTCTTTCGCGGCGTTTCTTGGCACGGGGGGGGGGGGGGGGGGGAGGGTAGGTAGGTGTACTACGTAGCTGGTTCCATGGCGCATGCGTGTGAAGCACACGGGTTGTCTGTGCGTGCAGCGGAGGTGCGCGCGTGTACGTGCGCATGGTCGGCTGACTGAACTGGCCTGGCCAGAGCGTACGGCTTAATGTGTCATAATTACAGGGTGGGAAGATGCGAGTCTCCCGCTGCCGCCGCCGCGGCTGGCGTCGCCTCTCGCCTGTTTCTCCGTCGAGTTCGTTGAGGCTGCAGTCTCTCGCCGCGCCCGGCTTTGGAGTAGGCACAGTGAAGCGCGCTCGAGATTGCCGGGGCGGCTCTACGGACAGCCGCGATGATTGACACGTATCCGAACGGGGGGAACGTTGACCAGACTTGTAGGTAAGAATGCGTCGTACAAAGGGCAGTCCGCGGACACCGTCTGAAGCGTTCCTCGTGTAACGGTCGCATCAGTCGTACATGAGGCTGTCTGCGCCGGACATGTTCGAAGCATGCTAATGTGTGCTTCGAGCATGCTTGAAGCATGTCGGCAGCATGCATCTCGTCTTTTTGTGGGATCTATGAGCATCGGGACCGCGGTTTGAAGAGTTACTTATATAGTTACTTTCTTTGGCAACCAAGTAACAACGTGGTCACTTTTTATAAGAGAATAAATGAGGAACGTATTTTTGTTACTTTTTGATCAAGTAACGGCACTTAGTCGCTCCTGGAGGAGAACGTGTGAAGTATCGCACATTGTTCTCTCTCCAGATCGCACATGTAATTTGCACGACGAGAAAACGCCAGTTAGGCCATAAAACTATGTGTACTAAGGTGTGTCAGTACAGCCATGGTAGATCTTATTCAGATCCGCGCTCCATCTGTCGTACTTTGCGCGAACCTCCGTCAGCAGCCTCCAACTTGGCGACCCATGTTTGGAGATACGGGCAGAGCGCTGCTAGAGGATCAAAGTGATGCCGCACTACCGCTGTGTCTCGCTGTGCAAACAACAAAAAAGAAACTTTCAGCTTTTCCACTCTGGTGAAGAAGGAAGAGCAGAGGAGCTGTAGCTTCTGTTCTCGGCGATGGCTTTCCAGGCGAGCGATCTGCTCTTCTTTCGCGGGGGAATCTGAAGGCCCGTACGCACATTCGCGTTTCGTATAGCGGCAAGCGTACGCGTTGCGTCGCGAAGAGCGCTTGCGCCAAACTTGTACGCACAGTTGTGTTGACACGCAGTCAACCGCAGTCAAGAGCCAATAAAAACCCGCTATCGTCGCTAGCGGCTCACCAATAGTAAGCGAAATCCAAGGCAACATGGCGGCGCACAGCGACAGCGTCGAAGTGTTCGATCTTGGGACAATTCCGCCGGCTTCCCCGATGTTTTGTCAAGCTTGAACCATCGCAGCCTCGGAAAATCCACTCCCCACCGCTCCCCAAAACAAAAAAGCAAGTTCTGCGGGCGGAGAACCGGATACGTCTCGCCGAGTCGGCCGAGTGGGGCGAGCGAACACGTCACCCCCCCCTCTTTTTTCTCGGCTTCTGATTGGTCGAACGCACCGCAACGCTTCGGAAAGTTGAGCGAGTCTCTACTCGCTTGCGTCGCGCTACGGAGCGTTGCGGGTAGGCGCGCGTCGCATCGCAAGCGGCCGTTCCTGGCCGCAAGGACTCCGCAACGCACTCAAACGCGTTCAAACGCGAATGTGCGTATGGGCCTTGAAGCGCTCGACGCAGTGGAACTCGAGTCTATAGGAGGTATTCACTGGCCGCCATATTTGAGGTCACTGTTTAGAGCGCATGCTCAGAACGAGCTCGCATTAATAGGCTGCCAAGACCGGCAATCTTGGTGGTGCGGAATGCACGTGGCGAAAGAACTGTGGAAGCTCGCGTTCAGCACGCGCTCCGCAGCCGAGCACACAGCTATGGCCGCCAGTGAATACTCCCTATAGGAGGTATTCACTGGCCGCCATATTTGAGGTCACTGTTTAGAGCGCATGCTCAGAACGAGCTCGCATTAATAGGCTGCCAAGACAGGCAATCTTGGTGGTGCGGAATGCACGTGGCGAAAGAACTGTGGAAGCTCGCGTTCAGCACGCGCTCCGCAGCCGAGCACACAGCTATGGCCGCCACCCCCATTGCATCCAGTATCTCTATACTTCATTTCACCTTATGTGCGAGCGAAGGCAAATCTGGAAGCGCGAGCACGAAACCTCCATGCATTCAGGCTTTGCTCGAGCGCGCGAGCTGGGGAGAAACGCAAAAAGCTCTGGTCTCGCGCTTTTAGCTTTGGGTTCGCTCGCAGATAAGGTGAAACGAAGTATAATGTGTCCCAAAATATAATAGTATAAAAAAAAAAAACTTGGAAAGTTTTGCACACTTAAAGGGGCTATGCAACATTTTTTTTACTTTGCGCAAATACCGCTTAGAACGGATCCCTGACGTTAATGACCTATGAAACATGAATTCGTTTTTCACCCCACGCAATAGAAGTCCCAGAAAAAAATTAAAGAAAAACGAGCAGCGTTCACGCCCTCAACTCGCAGCCAGAACAAGCGGCCACGTGATCTGGAGCCGATTATATGCCGCCAATGTTGATCTAGGTAGAGTGCCTCAATGTCCTTCTGTTTAGGGTGATGCCATCGTTTGTAGTACCCGATGCCGACAGCACGCGCTCAAAGGAAGAATACAAAGAAATCGCAGGAAACAAAATGTCGCCGTAGCACAGTCAGCGCCACGAGCGCGTGCAGGGACACGCTCTTTCACGCGCTTCAGAACAAAAAAATAAAAATAAGTGTTCGAAACAAAATGGCCAGATGTCATCACCCCAAGCAAAGCGCACATGAAGGCACCCTATGTTGATCATAGCCACGCGCTGGGGTTGGAAAAGCACAGGACACGCGCTGAGTTCCAGACATTGTTATTGCTCGGCTATTGTCGTCGTTGCAGCGATTGGACACGGGCCACTACCCGAATGCTTCTCGAGCTATCAATTATCACGAGCCCAAATCGAGTGCCCACGCAATGCTCGGGTCCAATCTATGAACCGCATTCAAATATCGTCATATGGGTGTACTGCGATCCCCACGTTACGTCATCGAATTTCGCAAAGGAGAGATTGAATGAAAATGATCGCTTTTGTCCTCGAAATTACACCGCAACAAAGGAGTTTCTTGGCCAGTGGCATTGCATGCCAGTATCCTTGAGTCCCACTAGTGCCAGTAAGCTCGTGTAAAGTGAAAAACATTCCAATTGAATATCGTTGCACAGCTCCTTTAACACTGATCTAAAAAAAAAAAAAAAATATTTCCGGCATAGCTTCTACGCTTCAATAGTTTTTACACCGTTTTGTTGTCAGTGAAACATATATATATATATATGTGTGCTATTGTGATTGGGTATTTATAAAGTACGTGCCAAAGGAAACCCTTATACCCCTGTCAAACGGGCACCTAAAAGGACCTTTAAGGCAAAAGCACCTTTAGCGTAAATGCCATTGAGGCAGTGCCACACGGCAACTCAAATGGCATTTAGCGTAAAGGTCCTTTTTGTGGCTCCCGCAACTCCTTTACGGCTGCTAAAGGCCTACTCTCGTCAGTAGCGGTCTACACTAGAGAAGCGAATAGAAATAAAAGATCGTACCGATATCTAAAATCAATGCGTTTGCATTTTTACTATTGAAAAAAAGCGTGTTTCACGTATATTTTGTACAAATCTCGCTCTACTAATAGTTTTCTGTACTCACGGCCCCAGCTATCTAGAAGGCCTCGTCGTCGCCTGCTCGCGTCGTCCGCTTCGGCACTTCGATGTTCCTCCTCTCGATCTTTCTTACAACCATAGTTACCCAGCTTTTATTTCTCTACTTTATAATTTATCATCCTTTAATAGTGTATTGTTAACTGTACCCTGTATATTTAATATTTTTTGTACATCGATATTTCGGTATCTCACTCTCACGTGGTGCGATATGTCGAACTACGAAGGAGCGTCCACGAAGGGGTCGCCGCGGTTTCATTGGAGCGTTGAGGCGACCGGGGCGCTGATACGACTTTGGGAGGATCGGCTGGAGGACCTCCGACGCTTGCGATGAAACTCAAGCACGAGCACGACATCCAACCGAACAGGGCAGGGCAAAAAGCGTAGCAGAAGCACGGAAAGGAACGGGATCTCCGAGCAACGTTAGGACTAGAACTGCTAGAACTGAGGGACTGAGTGCGCGGGGGACGCTCAGGGTTGCCGCTAATTGCAAAAAAACAAAAAAACAAAAAACAATACACACACTTTACTTGGGCTTAAAAAGGACTTTATTGTAATCACTCGACTAAACTCGTCATTTTGTCTTTGTTAATATATTGTTTGCTTAAGAAAAACTAAGAAATATATTTATATTGCCAAAATATTATTTTTCTGGCGTGAACACGATTTATGTGTTTGAACCGTGCTACGAGACTTGAATCGTTACGAGACTTCAATCGCAATGAGGGAACGAAATATCTAGAGGAACATGAGGAGAATATAATTAGAAAAGGGAAAAGAAATTCATCAATTATGAAGCTAGTTCCATTCAAGAATGAATGGAACTATAATATATATGAAGTAGTCAGAGGTATATGGAAAGGAGTGAAGGTACCAGGACTGTATTTTGGCAATGGGGTACTGTGCATGAAATCAGAGGTTCAAACACGACTGGAAATTCGACAAAGAAGCGTAGGCAGACTGGCGCTGGGGGCACATGGAAAGACACCGAATGAGGGTGTACAGGCCCTGTACACCCTCATTCGGTGTACACCCTCATTCGGGGACATGAGCTGGTCGTCTTTTGAAAGCAGGGAGGCAGTTAGTAAGTTGAAATTTGAACAAAGGTTGACCGAAATGGTGTACAAGTATTTATACATGAAAAACATAAGCACAAAATGAACAAACCGAACCCGAAAGCTTACATTTCAATACCTACACACCGGTGATGGGACCGAGCAAACTACTTCGGTGGAAAAGGGGGTGAAGGCGGCAGAGAGGAAAATGTGGGAGGGGGGAATGCAGGAGAAATCAGCTTTAACTGTGTACAGGTCACGAAAGCAGGACATAAGAAAGGAAAAACTGTTTGACAATTCACTGGGAAGTGCTTTGCTGTTCGAGGCGAGAATGGGAGTTTAGAGGAAGAGGAGGTATAGGGCTAAATTTCAGAAAACAGACACATTATGTGCCGCCTGCCATAATGATAGCGAGACACTAGAGCACTTGGTTTTGAAGTGCACGGGGCTTCGCCCTGCCCTCCCCGAAGGGGTAACGGTAAAGTAAAAGTAAAACCCAGGGCTGGGGCCCTGGGTTTTACTGGCGACGATGGAAGGACGGAAGAGGAAAGGATTACAGTGACAAAGAAACGATTAGAAGATTGGTGGAAATTATCTAGGGAAAAGTAAAGGATGGACAACTAACTAGCACAGCTAACTAGCACTAGCACACAAGGGACAACTAACTAGCACTAGCACACAAGGGCGGGAGGAATCAAATGTTTGTCTTTCTTAGAATTAGGCTAGGTGGCGCAAGCTACCGCCCGCTACAAAGGTTATAGCCAGTAACATCCATCCATCCATCCATTTACTTGCGCTGTCTGGCACGGCACAACGTAAAGGTCATTTGAAAATCCTAAAGGCCTTTCGGGTAAAGGTCATTTTTTAGGTGCCCGTCTGACAGAGGTATAAGTAACAAAAACATAAATTTACCTCACACCGATGCAGCATAAAATACTTCAATTACGTTGTCTGCGTTGCAGCCATTCGTCGAAAGTATTGTTGTTCCAGCAACAGGGAGTCACGGGCTGGTTTTCAACGAATGACGACAATGATTGGGTCGGGGAAGAAGAGAAAGAAGGATCGTAAGCTCGTGATTGGTCTCCGTCAACACGACGCGTTCCGGTCGCATCTATGTAAACGTAGTCACGGGGAGATCGGCGCGAGGATTCGAGGAACTCAGACAGATGCCGACTCAAAACGTGAATATAAAAATGGCAGTGACGCCTCGAGAATCAAAAGAGGTGTTGGAAGGGGCAAAACGGACGGGACGCACACCCGGCGCGCTAATGGGTCTCCTGTTGAGGCCAGGGGCACGAGAGGCACTCGAAGCCCTTCAAGGCCGCTCGGTCCCCCGCGTCGCGCAACAAAGGCGAGGATGACGACGCGCGCGGCCAGGAGGGCCGCGTTAGCGCGTTCCCGAAACTCGGGGCTCCATTAGGCCGCCGAATCAATTCGAGGCGGACGGCCAGCGCGCGCAAGCGTGGTTCCGGAGAGCCACGAGTCCGCAGTGTACGGTCGAAAGAGGCATAGAAAAAGAAAAAAAAAACATCTTTCAGGGAATGGTAGGTGGGATCAACGACGAGTTCGTGGAAATCGCCGTGAACGCGCTCGCTGTCCATCGCATTGTTTCGTTCGTGGTGTTCGAAGGGTTTTTGTTTTCGCCTGCCTCCCTCTTCTAACGTTGCAGTCCACAATATCTGGTAGTTTAAAACGTTTCGTTTGACTTTTTCTTTGGAAATCATTTTTTTTCCACCTGCTCTCTACTCCGCTTTCCTTATCGCTTCGCATTGTATTCGCAGTTGTAGAGCCAAGATGGCGGAAGAGACGGGGATAGATTCTCCAGGGTTCCCCGTGCGCCTGCTCGCTGATGCTGGTCGGTGTGCTAAAATTACTTCTTTTTATGGCCACAGAAACAAAGCGGTCAGGGCAGGAGCACATCACAGGTGACGGGGAAGTCTACGTATCTGCGTTAAGAAAATGCGCACGTTGATTTAAAAAAAAAAAAGTTGCCAAGCGGAACGCAACAATTCCTCTTTTAACGCAATCGCATTTTTCGTTAAAACTGCACGATGCACGAACACGCCGACCAGAATTGTGCGGTAACAGCAGCACCAAGCCGGCAGTTCGTGCCACAGCCTCCGCTCCTCTGGTTCTTCGCTCGTCCGCGAGAGGGCGACCGGCGAGCTGGAGTGGCGAATAATCTCTGGTAATCGAATTCTTTAATCATCGTCATATCCACTCCTGTTTGAGCCACAATTCTGGCTTGCAGTATCCTCTAAATGAATAAGAATAAATAAAGATAAATAAAAGAAGAAGAAAAAATGGAGAAAAAAATTACCCCGGGTGTTTAATTTGTGCAAATTTGACTCCCCAGAGATAAACCCTCTCTACATGAGTATGTTCAACTTTGGACTGAGCTTAGTCTGTCAAATGCGAGAGAAAATGAGGGAGGCAGTAGGGCGTTGTGAGAGGCTTAAATGGTCACTGGGCTAAACGCGATAACGATGGGTGTGAACAGGATTTGCGTTGTGTATAGTACTGTTCTTAGAGCGTGAAGAGTTCTTCGAGCATGGGAGATGCCATATCTCTAAAGGACTGCCTTTTGTGAAAAAGAAGTCATTTTCGCCATTTATATGTCTTTTTTTTTTCCATGTTAGACTTATGGCAGCGCTATTGGGTAAGCCGGCACGACTGCTCCTGCAAACGAAACATTCTGCAGAGCTATGTTCAAGAGCCTTTACGTTTGATGAGCTGATCGTAACTTGTGATCACAAGTACCTTTACGCGGTATTCTTTCTCAGAATAGAGCGCCTGTGTCACGGTGACAAGACTCCGAAAGGACTATTCGATGTAATATAAAATTTGTCACTTAATTCGTAAAACAAAATCTTTTAAGAACTTTACGGGAACCAAGGTTCCGTCGCCCAAACAGGCGATAGACTTAACATGTCTCCCAGGCAGTCTGTCGTACAGTTCAGTTCTCAATGTATCGTTCGAGAATTGTTTTACTGTGTTCGACACATTTAGAACGAACACAACGACGGTGCGTTTGTTTGCACTTTACTCAAAGCTTACGGCCGAAGATCTCATCTTGCTGCATAATTTAGTAAACCAGATGAGCACGTCTGACCACACGATTTGTTTTGATCAAAGCCCTCCGAGCGTTAAAGAAAAACCGCCCGAATCATGGATAGGTGCGAGAGATCCAATAAATGCTCTCAAAGTATACCCAACCTCGGAATCCGACAGTAACGAGACTATGCAGTGTTTAGTTTTAGATATAAAATACCTATTTAAAAAAAAAAAAAAAACCGAAAGGTGCAGAATTTGGTTCGCGCAGATGACTTACCTATACTGCCAGGGGGATATAACCTATTAGGCAAATCGACACATAAAGTAAAATAATTAACTAAAAATTGATAATTATTTTAATTAGTAAAATAAAAGATGTGGTTCTAATTACAAACTCGAAGAGAATGATCAAAAACCGTTAAATCAGCGAATTGTCAAAAAACTTCCAGCAAGTGGGGAGAGCGGGGGTGCTTTAAAGTGATCACTCGTTGTAACGGGCACAAGGCTAGCGGTGCGAAAAGACGGATGATAACATTACCATCCGCGTTATCGCACTACTAGCTTTGTGCGGGGTGCACGAGTGGTAACTTTAGCTCGCACCCGTGCTTCCCAACCTCTATTCGCGGCGAGAAGTGTGGGTAATGGTATCGCCGCCTGACGGAATTGTTTCACAACTCGAAGTGAGGATACTTCAACGTCCTCTGCTGGTGCAAGCACGTGCGATGTCAATCTTCCACGCGCTATGAAAATTAAAACATAACCACGTGGGTAGCGCGTGCACTACCCAGAGTGAGGAAAACAGAAGCGCCCCTAGCGAGCTTCTTACCGCGAATAAGTCATTCTAAAATTAACTAAGTTAGTGGTTTTCGATAATGCTATTCAAGTTTCTAATTAGAAACGCATGTTTATTTTCACTAATTAAAAAGCTAATCAATAAATTTTAGTTACTTATTTGACTTTTCGTGACGATTTGCCTCCTAATTAGTTATGTCCCCCTGGCCGTATAACTCATCTGCGTAGACCGTATTAGTGTACCGTTCACTTTTTTTTTTAATTTGTAAATAGATTTGTTTGAATTAAAATCAAACATCTTGTGTGTAGTCTCGTCAATTATCGCCTGGGTAACCTTTCCAAGGACAGACACTCCACACGAAAAAATATGTCATCTTTCGCAATGCGTTGAAAGAGTTTTCGGAGAAGCATACCCCTGGTAGGCAAGAGGTATTCATTCAGTACCATTAAAATTTGTCACGGCTGAAAAAAAAAAAAAAGAGTTAACGCCGAAAGCCAGACCACCCTGGAGCTCCTAAACTGATTAGCCCAGGAGCGCCGGATCGGCTCATTTACGATCCACCCGTCCGGCCCGTACCGGATGGACCGATTTCGTAAACTCCATCCAACCAGGAATTCTTTAATCACCCTCTCCTGCCACCTCTGGCCTTTAACGAAGGCGTTCAACGCGATCCCACGAGACTGACTTCGCTGAGTCACTCGGTCCGCTCAACGAGACAAACGTGAACAAGACCCAAGCCCTCCGCTGAGAAGCCACATTGGCGTCACAAGTGTCAGGCTGGACTCAGTCACGGTTGGAGGGACGTTTTGTCCGCGCACTGGATGAATACAGCCACCATTTCCCTCGAAAAACACGAGCCAAACCCAGAGAGGCAAGAGAAGAAAGGGCGTGGGGCGTAGAGGACGTCAGCTTGCTCGGGGTCCCTTCTCCGAGAAGCGGCGGCTGCGGGCGTCGGTGATTACTGCCGACGCCTCGCCTTTCCTGTCTCTCTTAATTGCAGGCTGCAGAGACGCCCCCGAAAAGTTGCCACGAGTCAGCGAAGTACAAATGCTCGCCGCCGCAGCCTTCGAAAGGGGGGGCCCACCCGGCGTGTGCATCAGCCCCGATGGCTGCCGGCCCCTCATTTGTGACCACCCAGGCGATCTCGACTCGGGCCGCTCCGATTGCCGGAGTCGGCAACGCTCTGACTGCACCGAACCTTTCGCGCCCGTATACATTACCGGGAGACGATGTAGTAACGACCAGAGAGAAATGTGATTATATTCGGAGGTCGGTAATAAGGCCGGGCGGGACATGAATGCTGCGAGTACAATTTATATCACTTCCAAGTTACGTTCCATGTTCCGGAAGCGCGCAGCATAAATGCGCAGCATGCTGTCGCTGCCCAAACTTTCGTCAATCAGTGAAATTTGAGAGGTTACGTGTTTCGATGTGTGGCCTCGCTAGACGCATCGCGTCGCATTAGTCACCTACGTGTCCGCAATACCTGTAGCTGCATACGACATCCCAGGTAAGCAGCAATGCGGCCTCAAGCAAGGAGCGATAAGGCATGCAAGAACTTGACTCCCCAAGTCGCAGTTCCCGTACACGATACATAAGACACGCTGTTCGCAGCAGAATCATGTTTGCTTTATGCATATGTATGCTTCGAACATGTCTGCAGACAGTTCTTGTATCCGTTTACATAGGAGTTGAGCCTTTTTCTTTTTTTTACTTTTTCCTCGGTTAAGTTCGCTCTTCGCAAATTTTATAGAAAATTTGCGCCACCCGTGGTCAACGCTGCACAAAATCGTAGCGCGATAGGTTTAGAAATCGATTTTTCCGGTCAATTTAAAGAGCCTGGCCGCTATTTGAGACAGCCTGTAGCCTTAGATTTATACCTTTAATACGTACAGAGATCCCAGTAAGCAGCCGAGGTACCGTGCCCTTCGTGACTTTTTTTACGAGACTCGCAGCACCGTCGATATAAACTGCCTAGTTGGCAGACACAAAAGTGACTGGTTTTCCGTTAAAAAAAAAAAAAGAGGTGATTTTCGTCGGAAGTGACACAAAGCGGAGACTCGATAAGACCAGGCGAGTTGTTCGCGTCCCATCGAAGGTGTGCTCACCGGTTTGGGGTCCCGCCTTCGCAGTTAGCGGCGGAAGTGTTGCAAATGACTGGAGAGCGCGCGCCGAGGAACGACCTAATAAGCAGCATCAAAGCGGAGCTAAGTGCGAATCCTGGCGCGCTCAAGTGTCGGCGTGGTATGCGGCGCTTGGGGCGACCGGGGCCGCCAGAAGGTGGCCGCACTTGACGCCCCGCGTCGGGAGGAGGTACACGAGGCGCTGTTGGGACCTCCAGGAGGTCCGAGAAGAGCCGTTCTTTGCTGGCCTCTTGCCGTTCGTGTGCGACGAGGGGTACGGACGTGTCGCGGACAATCGTCCCTACATCTGGCACGAAGTTTGCTTCTACGTATTAAAGCAATAGCTTTACGGGTGACATTATGCAGAGTTTTCGAGCTCGTGAGCCCCCTCCCCCCCCCCCCCCCCCCCAACCCCCCGAAATCTTCCATTTCGCTGGGACCTCCTCTCCCCCCTCCTGGCTACGTGGCTACGTACCAAAATCCTGGCTACGTGCCTGCTGTCTACCGTTCGCATGGATGGACGGATGCATACGGCCGAACCGTTTACATCGGACGACGGCTTGCGCCACCTATAGCCAGCGTTTTAGCATCAACCATCTCTATTTAGAGAAATAAAAACGGCGCAAAAATGAACACCAGGTCAAGTAGAAGACACAGACGAATACAGAGCTGCGCTTGTCTCATAGAGTTATTACAATAAACGCTAGAGGTTCAGGTGGCGCTAGTATGCTGTTGCATTTTGAGCAGACAGCAAGCAGTCTAGATTCGACTTCCGGTAACGCATTCCTACGGGAAAACGAAAATGCGTTTTCTCTTCGCGCTCGATTATAAGAGCGAATTTCGCTTAGTGTTGTGACAGAATAAAACTTTTGAAGCGTTTTACAATCGGATGTACAAAAATATGCGTCAGTTAGAGCGTTTTTTCTTTAGAATTTAGGCCATTAAAACTGCGCTAAAATAGCCCAACACAGATGTATAATACCCGTTGACGTCGCGGACTGCTTTTATAAGGCACGCATTTACTCATACAGTCAATGCAATGAAGCACACAGAGTGAATCAGCTTGACAAAACACCAAAAGGATTCTGACATATGCAACATCAAACAATCAAAACAGACGACAAGAACGAAGCATGGGGTTATGAAGCGAAGAACACTTACTGGATTATAGTAACAAACTTTGCACGAATAATCAAAATAAAGCAGTGAGTGTTGTTGTTCTGAAATAAATACGATTGTTGTTCTTTTTGCTTGAATTCGTAGCTTTTATTGGCATATAATGCCGCATAACATAGACCTGGGCCTCAATTTCTGCTAACTTAAACGTCGCTCAGTGATAAAAAAATACATTAAATAAAATTAATTACGCCTTTATAATGTGAATAAAACTACATAGTACCCGTTACGAGTAAAGGAACTATGCTGATTTCTATTAATCCCTGGCAAAGAAAACAATAGCACGTACGTTTTCCCATAGGGATACACAAGAAGACTTGAAAAGTAGACTGCACGCTGTCTGCTTCAATTTGCAACCGGAAGTCCCGTAGACACTAGCGCCAGCTGAGCGTCTAGCCTTTATTGTAATAACTCCATGGTTTGCCTGTCTTCTACTTGTCCTTTTGTGTTCATTTTTGCGCCGTTTTTGTTTTCTGATCACGTGCCGACTCGCCCATTTTGGCTTTTTACTCCCTCCATTTAATATAAAAAAATGTAAACGTGAAGTATTTTATTAGTAACATGACTAAATGATTAAATAGGCAACGAGTGGTTGCTAGCGCCACCTGGATGGATGAATGGCTGGATGGATAGTAATGGCTATACCCGTTGCAACGGGCGGCAGCTTGCGCCACCTAGCCTAACATTTTGTCATCCCTTCTCTTTTTTTTTTAATTTAAATAAATTTTGTTCTAACACAACCCTCCCCCGCTTTAAAGTGTTCCCATTGCTTAATTTAATCTGTGTTTTCACCTCTCCTTAGATCTTTTCCACCAATCTTCCAGTCTCCTCTTAGTTCCCGCAATTCTTTCCCTATCCATTCGTCCACCCATGTCTGCAAATCCCAGTCTAGCCGTGCAAGCAGTGCTGCCAGCAAAGGGGCCTTCAGCAACGACGCACGAGACATCTCAGACTGGCGATCCCCTGGCTCCTCGAGCCTTCCTCGTACAGCGGATGTACTCCATTTACCGTTATCTGACAGGACGGTGGAAGCTACGCGTTAGTGGACCAATCATCAGTCTATCTTGGCCACGTGATCACGCTCCCGCTCATACCCACGCGCAAGAAGCAGAGTCGGGTGGTGAAAGGAAGGCAGCTGATTGGTCCAGCGAGCAGGTAGCGTTTGCCGCACTGTCAGCGTAGGTGTGAACGGAGTATACACTCGCGGAGGAACGACGTTTGGCCTCCTCGTCAGCGCGGAGAGGGCGGCACAATGCCCGGAGAATTCGCCGTCAAATTTTGACAGGCTCCCTCTCCCTGCCCGGGCAGCGTCACGGAGCGCCGTTTCTTTGCACGCCTCGGCAACGCGTCGACCGAGAGCGTTCCTCGTGCGCCGCATCCCACACCTTCGATTTCCGAGAACGGATGAATAAGCCCGTGACACAACGGAGAGGGGGAGAGCGCAATGTTTGAGCCGAGTCTGAACGTGAGAAACAGCATATTGCATCCTGGTTTTACCCCGAGGCTGGGAAACATACAAGGACACGCTGATTCAGTTCTTTTGCTCTTTCGACATGTTTTTGTTCGTGACGTTCCTTAACTTCCGCTCATAGAGCGCTTGGCCCGCTAGTAAAGTACTTATAAATTTGAGAGCTGTGTAGACCTGTCTCGGCCTCTCAATTACTTTCATGCCCCCCCCCCCCCCCCCCCCCCGTCCCGAACCTTACTGGTATGCGATCACCGCGTATCCCATCGGAAGGGGCACGGCAAACGTCCATCAGTCTGCCTTACGTTTCGAAGGGAGCGACTGAAATGTAGGGCTGCGCCTCTCATCAAGCAGTGCTTCCAACATTTCTTGAGGACTTCTTGAATTACACCATTGGACATCGATACGTTGCCAACACCGTCAAAAAGTAAAAAAAAAACATATTCCCGAAAAATGGTTACGGATAATTGGTGACTGCGACGTCGTGTACAGTCGATAAAAACACAGCTGGCAAAAAAACAAAAACAAAAAAAAGTGACGGAAATGACACTACTCCCTCCATAGACTGCGTTTACCGTCGGGAGTGTTTGGGAGACTGGCGGGGTGGTGAAGGCGAGGACACATTACGATCCTTTCACCTTACGACCACCCACCCACAGCCAATCTTACGAGCTCGGAACCAATTCAGGGCCGTGTGAGTGTTACATGACCTTGGGTGCAGTGACAAGGAGAGAGCGTATTACGTGTTACGTTCACAAGAGCTGGATTTGGCTGGTAGCTTCCCCGCAGCGGTTAAGGTGGAACGGAAATCTCCGAAATGTCTAGGAAAATGGGTGGGAGGGAAGAGAGGGGAGGCTATCCCCCGTCCCCTCTGGTCCGTCGCCCCTAACTCCCTCTCACATAACACGTTCTCCTCGGCGTTACGAACGGTGGTTTGTAATGACCGGCAACGTACACTTACTCCCATTTTATTAAAGTTTATCAGTTTGTGGATCTATAGATGACCTGGCGACCAGAGCAAAAAAAAAACACTCTTCGCCCGACTTATCGCAATCCTACCTGAATTCCAATGCCCCGTTATCGGATTGCGAATGAGCAGAACGTCCATCAACTCTTGCTCAAAATGACGGGAAGAAACTACGCATCCTACGAAGGCCGAAGCAAGCGTCAGGTTCCTCGAGGACTGCACGCGTGCAAAGAGCAGCGTGTTGAAGCGAATGCCACAGCGACACCCCCAGGAAAAGAAAGAAGTGCCAGCACGAGTTTCAATAAAGCAGCGGACACTCAAAACGCGCAACAATGATTCCAACAATGGAATTACAAGTTACCACGCGCGACAACGCAGCCTGGCACGGCCCTAGGGCATTGTATTACGTAACCCGAACACGACACGAAAAGAACACGCGGTTGCTCTTTCTCTCCTTGACGTATCGTTCACGTGACGCAAAAGGACAATGAACGGTTCCGAACGGGAGCGTAACCCGACGGTCGCGTCCCGGCACCGTCCAATGGGGCTGAAGGACAGGGCGGCGGAAGATATATCATTAGGTGCCATTAGCAGCGTGAGCCGGAGACGCGGCGCGCAGCCGGAAACGTTTCCGTCGGTCGCCTAAGTATGCACCCTCCGCTGCGGGCGCTTTCGGGAATAACTTTGTAATCAATCCACGAGAGCCACAATCAAGAGTGCCGAAACGTCGGCCCCCAAATGGCTTTATCGCTCGAGAGGTTGCTCCCATCGACGGAAGTAAAGGGGACAGGGGCATGGTCAAAGAGTAGGAAATAGGCTTCCCGTAAGAGGTCGTCAGCAAGACGTACGCCGCGGAGGGACAATGCAGATTGCCGTTGGAAGGGAACAAGATCACACCGGCGGTACAAGGATGGCGCCCAGAGCATCCTCGATAGGAGAGGCCATGCCGGACGCCGAACTTGTAAACACCCATAGGAGGAGGAACGTTGCGAAAAGTGCCCCTAGGCGCAACCATGACCCCTACTGTCGCTTATTTTGGCACGCGCGCCTTGATT
>JABSTQ010001574.1:0-21998 GCA_013358835.2 Ixodes persulcatus | reverse complement strand
GTAAAGTACACATATTGTTTTTACTTTTGCTCGAATCCACTTTTAAGAAATGCACAGTTCGCATGTGCGCATCTCTCAATGCTTCTATAGTCGGCGTTTTGTTATTCCGGAATGCTCCCAACTCTGTCAGCTCTAGTTTCTCTAGACCATGCAAATGAGATGCAACACTAAACCACATGCTCTCGCAAAAGTGCTGAGCTGAAGCACTGTAGAAGCTTTACAATGCAACACAAAATAGTTGATGCCAAGTATATCTAGTTTGAGACTGCGTTTTACCAAAAGCTCTGCCGAAACAAATCTGCCACCTTATAGGGAGTGCAAAAGAACCTCGCGTGCCTAACCTGGAGAAGGGCGTTTTTTTTTTTTTTTGCATAGGCCAATTTTTTTAAACCAATACCTTCCGCCTCCTTGAAATGTTGACATCATGTGATACATGGAAGTACTATAAACCCTTTAATGTTGGCGAGCCCTTAATTTTCGCGGCCTTTAATTTTGCGAAATTTAGTGGCCGCGATTATGTCCTCTGTGACCAATTTGAGAAGAAATAGGGGCTACAAAGAGATGGGGCTTGCTGTACATTGGAGAAAAGAGGAGGTCACTTTTGTTCGTAGGCAAGAGTAAAACCAACAACAACAATCATGGTGTCGTCCCTTTGTGAGCCTATCTGTGTCTATTGAATGATATGAATTTTATCTTGGTTCATTAAACGTTGTAGCCTGTACGTTGTGGGATGTCGTCTTCAACACAAACAGTGGTTTTCCTCTGTAGCAGGCAGCATGGACGCGTGCCGCAGCACAACAGAGTTCATTTGCAGGTTGTACCGCAGTTTAAAGGAGGATTCGCACAATATGGGGGAATCACGATTCAGTGGTCTACCTCGGGCGTGGACAGGATTTGCTCATTCTAAAACATTTTTGCTAGAAATCGGGTATTTGCGACGAATGTACCCGCAAGGTTGAAAGGGCCAGGCAAGCCTTGCGAGCGCTTTGTTTTCTAGCCTCTCAGTCCTGAAACCACTCGCGCACCAAAGTGTAGATGTTCTGATAGGCAGGAGCACTTTTTTGGAAAATGGTGGATGGCAATACGCATAGACTGTTGTTATCCTTATCAAAATTCTGTATTATGGTCAAAGGTGGACTGCATATTTGCAATACATTTACTCACTTAAAAATATGTCATACTAAAAATATTTAGTATAGCCGATGTCAAAAACAGAATGGCTGGGCTTCCTCCAGCACGCGTTTCTACTTTTCACCCCGCTTTGAATGGACGTGCTCACTCGAGGCTCATGAGACGCTGAAACGTCATCGAAGGTAGCAGGGGGGGCTGGTGGCAGAACAACTAAGACTTCTCCCTGCCTTTATCATTCTGTCAGTGAGCGTATACTCCCATACTCTAACTCGGCTTAACCTGGACAGAGCTGAGGAGAATAGGCTTGGCGAGTGCCCTTAGTGCATATGCATTTGTACAGCTGAGGCACTTTCTAAATCAAGTACCTTGTGTATCTTACCTTCAAAAACACATCATTTTGGGGGTGTGAAAGGAATTCTAACCCATAATTTTGTTTGTATTGTCCTATTACGCATCGACTTCTTCGACTAAATGAGGAGTCAACCCAGCCTGTTTAAAAATATAATACCTGCCAGGTAATTGTTTTGCATTTAGTTAATATATCAGTATGGATAATATATCAGTATAATATGTCAGCTCGAACAATCGCTAGGCACAAGCTGGTCGTGTGGTTACAGGCAGCAAACATCCCGGTTGGAACGTCCTACCTCGCAATGTAGGTGAATGCTAGGCCAGGGCCCCACTTACAAACGTCTATACTTTGTACCTCTTTAAGGTGGACCACTTTTGACACTACAAGCCATTGCAGCAAAAACAGCGTGACACATGATTATAAGCTCGACGTACCATGGAGTCCAACTACAAGGTCACATGGCTTGCTTTCCGCACTGAATTTTTAAGGATGGCTTGAAGCTTCTGCCGTGGTTAACTTTAAGCTGAGATAGTTTGGAATAATGCTTCCGGTTTTTAGTGTTGCCCGGCACGGTTAACAATTCGGTGATATAGTGCTGCATTGAAAAGTCGATGCATTCATGACTATCACCTAATGAATGCATGCCATCTATTAAACTCTCCGTTCCGCAGAGAAAGGAAATGCACTTTGCTTCCAATTGCAGCTGCTTCTGGAACTTCATCGTATGAAGCACCTTATGACTGCAAGCTCTGACCGATCTTGTTCTGTGGTCTGTGCAGGCCCATTGCAGGGAGTCACTCCAAGAGCCTCACCAGAACTTCCTGCCCGTGGTCGTTCTAATTTTTTTTGTAGTTATGCATCCTTTCTGTCTTTTCCTTAATGCTACTCGGGCGTTTTCTTTTCATTGTCGCCGATTTGCCTCAACATCGGTTAAGCACACTAACAGACGCTGTAAAACTGTATCCCACATATTTGTGTCAAGATAACTTTTCTTTGCTAAAGTGACAGATTTTTTTTTTTTATGAAAGTTGGTCTTCCTTGTTTTTATTTACAAATTTATTTCAGTCTCCACGGGCAACACTAAAACGTTACGCCAGTGTCAAGGACAAGTTCACTGCTCAAGCTTGTTCTCAACTGATTGCAAGAAATTTGTTTGTGAAAAATGGATGCCGTGAAACCTCCTTTCAGCACTTGCTCTGCAGCACGAAAAAAAAAGATACATAAGGTATACCCCGTTTTTCTAGACTGCTTGCTCATTCTGCAGGTCTACCTGCCATAGATGTGCTACTGGAGAGCAGGCAAACTCAATTGCTGATTTTGCCATTGCTTTTTTTAGCAGTTGTCTTAATAGTTCTTGTAAATTCAGAGATTTTCCTAAAATGCAAGCCGGGAAGAATATTTAGTTTGAGTACCCTTTAGTCAGTATAATAGATACTGTGTGCTGCTGTTAGTGCTAAGTTGAGATCGGCGCTTTTTTGGCATTTTGCTCAGAGTAGTACCCATTTTTATCGGTTAGCCTCTTGGTGCGCCAACTAAAATCTTTCTATCCGGACGCCTGCCCTTTGTTGGTACACTCTACCCTCATTCTCAGTTAGTGTATGAACTGGTATCCCCAGTCGACACTCGTTGAACATGAGGGTAGAAAAAATCTTTCCATTCCAGCAGAGCCATATATGGGGTGAGTTTGGCCAGTCTATGATCTCGCCGCTGTAATGTCCCCCTCCCGAGTGAGCCAATCAGCCCACGGCGCAGAGCGAGAGGCGTGAGCGCAGGCGCGTGAACTCTTGACTGTTGCCAGCTGAGGGGGAGGGCAGCCATTTTCATTCATTCGCCTGGCGGAATGCATGGGATAGGCATACAAATTTTGGTCCTCTACTTTTATTATCAGGCTCTCGCAACAAAATGATATAATGTTATTCCTCGTTGGCTTTAAAAGCTAACGAATTGGTTCTTCCACGTTCGAACGCAAACTTTGAGTCAGGCGAAAAAGAAATAAGCCCGTAGCAGACAACGCATAGCCTCAACAGTGCTCCGCGCCGACAGCGTTGCGTCAAAATGGTGGTCGTCTCTATGCTGCCTTCTTTCTCTCTCGCTCCTTCGGCGCTCTCCCCCCTTCCCGCCTCTCGAGCGCCTTCGTCGCCACACACACTGGCCAAACGCCCACGCACAAGCGTCATCGGCTTATATGGGCGTTGAGCGAAATTCACTTTGACGAAACATAAAAATTGTATTGTATTGTATTGTATTGTAAACTCTCCCGTATACGGCTGTGCATTGATGTAGTAGTATTTTTTTATAGTCTTTACGATTGAATATGAATATTCGACAAATCTTTCAGGTTGGGGTGAAAGAGGGATAAACGAATGCGTTTAATCATTTGCCTTAATTCCATCATTTCAAGGCCTGCATGGCCTTGTCCTCGGCGGAGACTATGGCTGTGGTAGTAAAAAAGCAGTTTTTTTGTAAGTACAAGTACAAAGTGTAGAAATTAAAGGATCTATGTGCTGATCACGAAAGAATATGCCATTCATTGTAATGTATCTCTGCCAAGTACTTTATTGTGATTTGTTTATATTTTCAGCTACCTGGGTGCCTCAAGGTCTGGAGATCCTAGTGGCCACAAGCTTGGACTCAATCTTCTGTCGTCTGGCCAGGACCCAGGGGGGGAGGTAATCCCGGCAACAAGAGCATCGCAGTATCTCTCTGCCTGTGACTTGATTAGCGTCACGACAGGGGAGTCTTCTTGCCACCAGGTGTTAGGTATGCCACTCGAAATAAGCATTCTTTTTACCTGTTCCTTGAGTGAAACAGCAAAAGCACTACTAAGCCTAAAATGCAAAAGGCATATTCAAATCTTAGGTTGGATGGAGTTCCAATTACAAAAAGGAGTCTGCAGACATGATTAACATGTGAACCTAAAGCCCGCTGATGTAAGTTCAACGGTGTCACAAAAATAACTTCCCGCAAATGGCTTCGCTCGTGCTATACCCAAACAAATTTTTTAAATAATCACTGTGTTACGTTGGTGTCATCAATCTTATGTACCTATCGTGCCCAGCAGTTGGGAGATGTGAAATATGAAAAAAAAAACAGGAACTTGCACATTGTCAGCTATGCAAAGATTTATATAGTGAACAGAGCATAGCACGTTCTACTTAAGAAAACAATTCAGTGCAGGTCTATATTGAAGGCTCACATATGTGTAATTGCTCTTCATAATGAAGTGAAAACTGCTTAAGTTGTGGCCCACTGCAGGCTTTCTTTTAGTGTTAAAAAGTGTTATGGTGTTTTAAACAGCTCGCACCAAATGTCTTCTTGAAATACAAAGGTTCATGGAAATTATTATGTGGATGTTTGCAGAGAGTCATGGTGAGACCAATCTTTAATGTCAAGTGTTCCACTTATTCAGAGTTGGTTGAGCCATTAAATATTGTAGGTCGCAAATTAAATTTGTATGTGGTGCAGTGGGCACAATCATCCAAAATGACTAGCTCTAGCTGGGGAACTTTATATGTTTACTACGGCAAGATGGTTTCATAGAACAAACTATTTTATTGAACTCTTGCACTAAGCTTGTCTCTAGAAACTTTTTATATTCTTTACGATACTGAGATAAGATTTTGGAAATAGTTTTTCTAGAACTATGGTAGATATTTCCAGTTCATCAGCATTCTTGCAAAGCATTCGAGAGAGCCAAACCCTGTAATGTACGGAGGGAACTCACCGAATGACACAGCTGACAGTTTCAAACGGTCGGCACTGTAACAGTAACAATTGCATGTCACCTCCTTATGTAACGCTCATTGTCGCAGATCAAACTGCTTTTTCCGTCTACACTCATTTTCGGTAGAATCATTCACGGAACTCCCTCTCGAGACTGTAGCGCTTGGTACTCTGAAATAATTTGCTTGAATATAGATGCAACAGGTTTCTTTGAATGTACGTCTAACACATATTCTTCATATTGAATGTGCTAACTTTATTTATTACCATATCTATAATTGTATCCACATTCTACCTAATATTTTTATTTTGACATTTGAGTTTTCGACAGTAATTTTTTTGTCACATTTGTGCTTGTCGAGCCGTACTCAAGCCAATACATCTTGTCTTTCACTATTACATCAATATATAGAAGTGTTGATGCCGAGTGAGAATTCAAGCTACCAAATCTGTCGTGCGAGTTAAGAACACAGAAAGAGCTCTATAGACAAAAGTTTGTTAAATAGGGCTGTATGGGTATCAGAATAGCACATGCCATGCTAAAAAAATGCAAACTCTTTTAGGTATGCAAGGATGACGGTGCTGCGCCATTTCTGATATGTCACGAAAAATCAGTGACGTATAGTGTTCCTCATGGATATTTAAACTGTCAAATTCAAAGCCTAAGTTCTATTCAAGAACGTTCCTCATTACAAATGTATTTAGAGATCTGAGCCACCGACCCATGCAAGACTTTGTGGCAAACATTCATTTTCATGTGCATTACGGTTTACAAGGTCTAGTCTGCATTGATTTATTGCATTCATGCTGAAACTGGGAAGTGTTCTTTGGGTATGAATAAAGAGATAAACATTTCTTGAAATCAAAATATTTGAGAACGGACAAAAGAAATGATATTAAAGCGGTATCTTAGATTTTCTTTTTTTTTGTCTTATCTCTAATTATCACTTTATTTTGTGTGAGGCATTCAGTTTTTTAGGGCGCAGGTCTTAGGTGCCCGTTTCACGGCGTTGCCATCGGCAGAACTGCCCCACTAAACTTGGCAGGAAATTGAATTAATGTAGATATCATTTGACATAATTTTTCAGCTAAATCTATTGGAGAAACTGTATTTGTTTCCGGATAATGTGACACAAAGTCATGTGACGTCATTTTCCCCGCTACATTTAGTGGGAAAACTGAATTGGTGTTGAGGTCACGTGACATCAATTTCTCTGCTAAATTTAGTGAGATAATTTTCCTGTTAAATTTATGAAAATTTCCCGCTAAATGGGAGGGAGCAGACGAGGAGGAGGGGAGGGGAAGGAGTGGCATACCCTCCCATCCTCCTCCTCAAGATCTTCGTTCTAATTTCGCATTACAAAGAATTGTAAACTTCTTTTATTTTTAATCTCATGTTTATTCAATTTTTATATCGCAGGTGCACCCGCAGCACAAATCTGGGTTGTGCTGATCCTCTACGCACAAGCTAGGAACTCCTCAGTGGCAAGAGTGGGAGTTTGGCCTGACAGCTCAATGGACACCTTTGTTCAGTATTGAATTTATAATTATCATCTTTTGAGCAAAGTTCAGCTTTGCTGCATGTAATTCTTCTAGAAATAAATACTTGCTACTGAATTTACCACGTCACTACATTTCGCCACTGCTATTAGTGCTCCTGGAGAACCTCGGAAAAGAGCTTATTTGTGTGCAAACATCATGCTTGTTTCAGACCAATGCTGATGTAGAGACTCGCTGACATCCAGCATTCCAATGCACGCTGGATGTCTGCGAGTCTCTCCCGAAGGATGCAAGCGGGGAAGGAACCATACAGTCGTATCGTATAAGGGGACATGCTATAGGGTGTCCTTTGTATTGTAATTATAATTGTAATGATGAGTCGGCTTACTAAAGGGAAGTGCAAGACTTCTTTCAGAAAACTAGATGGAGGCTGATTCTAGTGTAGTTTTATCCCGTGAATCTAATAATCACGTTCGTTTTCTGCAAAGATATAACAAAACGTGAGAAAACACAAAAACAACTGACCAGTAGTGGCGTCGTAAGGGGATTTTTCGGCTGCCAAGCATGTGTCACTTGAGGGCCGCGCGTCCAATTGAAAGCTTTCTAGGTGTACTCTCCCGTACTGGCACCAGTCGTGAAGTCTTTTTTTCCCCTTTTTAAAAATAGTGTGCGTATGCATAGCTTTGATTAGCGCTGAAGATGCATGAGCAGAGATTTCGAAAGCTCCTTTTGTGATGTCGCTCTCCGGGAAAGAGTGCGTCCGGTGAAACTTAAAAAATTATTCTATGCAACCTCGGTTCACCAAATTACCAAAAAATTTTGATATTTGAGATTCTGGAGGTCAAATGAAGATTTAAATGTGTTTCCTCAAATACAAAACCACTTTAGCTTCCCTTTGAGTATATTATGTTCGTTAAATGTTTAATTAGTGAAAATAGGCCCATAATTCCAATTACAAAGTTGCTAAGCATCGTCGAAAAACAATAAATCAACCCTTTTCATGAATATATAAGACGGGAGCAGCATTTTACGCCATTCTAAAAAAAGGCTTAATTTGGACGCATTTCCAGATTTTGGTTTTTTATCAGAGCGCATCTTTGCACCTGCGATACTGCTGACCAGTGGCTGCAATGCGAAGCCACCTCCTCGCCTCCCTCGTAGAATGGAGGGAAGCAGGGCGCACGTGTGTTGCGCGACTAAACCCCTGGGGAACAGGACCGTAGGTGCAGAGATGCGCTCTGATAAGAAACCGAAACCTAGAAACTGATACAAATAAAGCGTTTTTACAGAATGCGTAAACTGGTACACCTGAATTATATCCTTCTAAAAAGAGTTTATTTAGTCGTTTTCAATGACTCGGCAAATTTCTAATTGAAACCATATGTTCATTTTCACTAATTAAAAAGTAACTAAAAAATTTTATTTATTATCCGACTAATTGTTACGATTAGGCCCCTATACTACGTACCCCCGGACGTATAACTCACCTGCACAAACCACATTAATGTAGCTTTCACAGCCTTTCTAAACAAATATGTAAAGCTTAAAAAATCGCCCTGTATAAGAGTGAAAAGGCGATACCATCATGGTGGAGCCATATGGCTCCATCATGGTGGTATCGCTTTTTGGCTGGTATAGGATGTCCCATATTACGTTATTTAAGCTTGTATGGTTCCATCCGCCTACATGGTTCCAACTAGATCCACTACGCTGGTATAGGATGTCCCATATTACGACACGCTTGTATGGTTCCATCCGTCTACATGGTTCCACAAAGATCCACTACGCCGGTATAGGATGTCCCATATTGCGACATGCTTGTATGGTTCCGCCTACCTGTATCGTTCCTCTTTAATCCACTATACTGGTGCCGCTTTTTCGCTGGTATAGGATGTCCCATATTACGGTTACGCTTGTATGAGGCTTTTTCCATCATCTTTCCATCATCAAGATTTTCCAATAGGGTGTTCGCTAAAACGTCATTCACTCATGTGATATGGACCTGTCATAGGGGTAGGCAGAGCTCTGAATCAACAATCGCGACGCGAGAGCCGAGTGCGCTGTGACTTGGCCGCCCGCGCTCGCTCCGTTGACTCTCACTGTAGCGTATGCCTTCGAGTGCCGATTATTTGACCAAGATACAGCACGCCGCTTTGTCGCCGCGAATCATTTGTCCGAATGCCTGCGAAACCGTAACACCGTTTGGCACATCCAACGCTGCGGCGCCTGGCAACTGCACGCAGCGGCGCGCAGTTGTCAGCTCTTGAAAAAGGTTTTTTGCAACTAACAACCGCTTAGCAGATAGATTAAGGAGGCATACCATAAGCGCATACAAGCCGCTACGTTGGGCCACCGGCGCTTGCGAAGGGCTCGCGCCGCAGCGTTGCATATGCCTCAGCTTCGCAAACATTCGGACAAATGGTTCGCGGCGACAAAGCGGTGTGCTGTATGTTGGTCAAGTAAGCGGCACTCGAAGGCATACGTTACAGTGCGAGTCAACGGAGCGAGCGCGGGCGGCCAATTCACAGCGCACTCGGCTCTGGTGTCGCGATTGTTGATTCAGAGCTCTGCCTACCCCTATGACATGTGCGCGGGTGTTCATAAACGGCTCCTCTCGACTGCACGCGGGTCAAATTGAACCAAAATGAACAGCTAACAGTGCGATAGGAATCGGTTGCAACGGTAATACTCACCCGGGGAACAACGCGCGAAGCGGCGTGTTGTCCGTTGGCACTCCCGTCGTAAAAGGCAAAATAAAGACACAAATACAAGAGATATCGCGCGCAGAAGAGAATAGAAACACTTAGAAGCAATAAAAAATACACTTGAACAGATAAAAATAGGTAATGGAATCGAAAAACAGAGGATTAAGAGGAGGCAAGCGACAAGGCAATGCGATCTCAAGGCAGGGCGGCCAGGCGAGGGACAGTCTCTCCGACAATTCCTCGCGCGCGGGCCAGGGCGCTTGGGAAAATAGCAAATCGTCTATTACTCTAGCTCAAAATTGTCACGAACACTTGGCACACATGTTTACACTGAAGCGCACCTAACATAATTTAAAAGTACAACGAAAACGGGACGAGATTCACTTACCGCTTCATGGAAAGACAAACACCTTCGGATCCTAAGCCTAACGGGCGAACTACGAAGTCTCCGGCGATCGAACGAGGCAAGCCAGCCGCGTTGCACTGACCCAGGCTGACCACGCCTGGTTGAACTATGAGAGGCCGAAGCCGGGAAACTAGGCGAGCCGGGGAGCCGCGGCAGCCACTGGGCGGAAGCTGTACGTTTCGGTTTCGCCTTTCGCCGACGCCGGCTTTCGGTTGCGGGGTGGTGGGTTTGCGGATAGTTGCTTCGGTTGCGGCGACGGAGCCACAAAAAGACGCCGAGTTGGCTGAGTACGAGTGACGGTTCATGGTACGAACAACGGGCAGTTTGCCGCTGTCGATCGGTGATGCGCTCGGCTTGGTGTCACGATCGGTCTGTTGCCGTGCACGTTGGCTTTGCTATGCGGTACGGTTGGTGAGGCTGTCGAATACTTGTGGTACACATTATTCGAGACAGTCGCCCCAAGACGTCGCCCTGAAGAGTTGACCGAGGAATTCGTGTGAGCTCAACGTCGGTCTATGTTCCGTTCCGACATGTATGGTATATTTAACGACACCGGTGGTAAACGGTGGACGTTCGTTGGAAGATGGCGGTCGCCTTTCTGCATGTATGATTTTGTGATACCGGTGGTCTTGAGGTATAAGCGTTGAGATGGAAAGACGTCGGTCGCTTACGTCATCGGACGCAAAATCATACCAGCCGCTCCGAATCATATCGGCAAGCAAACTGGCTGTCAGTATAGACAGACGCTTAGCGATAGCGGTGCCGGTATCTCCAGTTATGCAGAACGCCAAACCAAACTAGCTGCATGCATAATAACAAGAAATTAGGTTGGCGTCATACCAGAACTGTACAAGCAGCAGGTATGTTTCTTGTGCGTTTTTCCAATAGGGAAGTCTTTGAAAATATCAAAACTTCTACTTTCTGTTTTTGAATTGTGCGTTAAGCTTTGAAAAATGCATATCATATTCCGCACTAAGAGAGTGGTGATTGATTGGCAATTTATTTACAAACAAAACGAAATACGTGGAAAGCGCACAGACGCGGCACTTGCACCGCAAACAGGAGCGTTATCATATCTTCCACCGGTATTATGGTTGGGGCCGTGGGACAGCTGCCTTAAGGCCGGTTCTCACATGGAGCGAAGTGCTGATGTAGCGCTCCTCACGTGCCGTCAGCTACTTATCGCCTGCCACGAGCAACAGTTTTGGCGGTGCGATACAAAGCTGGTGAACGCTCCGGTCAGCACGCGCTTAGCGCGAGGTTAGCGCTATGCTTGTAGCGCTCCGCTGCATGTGTGAACAGGCCTTTAATCTGAGACTAGAAGCTCCGCCTTCAGCGCGAGCTTTGCGCCCTTGCTAACACAAATGTGAACGTGCAGGCACCCGCAACCAAAGCACTTTCGGAAGCCAGCGAACTGACGCTGAAGGCGGAGCTTCTAGTCTCAGCTTAAAGGCAAAAGGAGTATAGACCTTTCCAAAAACGAGCTTGTGGCCGGTGCCATTTTGAGCGTTCGTGCGTATGGCGCGTGCTTTGCTCGCTTTCCGAAGCGACGAACACGCACGTGCTGGGCTGTGAAGATCGCACGCTGGACTGTGATTTTGTAAACATTAGAAAGGTCTATAGGCAACAACCGTGCAAGTGAGGTTTGCTCCCTCTGTGTCTTTTAAAGGGGTACGGAAACAAAAATTGAAATATTCAACTTTCGTTCGGAAATGAGTCAAGCATGACGAATAATAACCGTAAATGATAATCGCACGTTTGTATTTTGAACGATTGGCTATATTTTTCGTTCCAAACGGTGCACTCGAGCAAGCGCTCGAAGACAAGCGAACGGAGAGCGTGATGCGTCATGGGATATCCGGCGCAAACAAAAACAGAAAGAAAAGATTCCCCGCATTCGTGACGTAGCAAGGCTGGCGGGGTTATGAGCTTTGCCCTTGGTGGCGTTGTCAGCGTTGTGGTGATGCCAATAGCGTCAACGCGTTACAACCGAGCCGTTCGAAGTACCCGTGGGGTGACGAGCGTGTGGCTGGCCCAAGGAGCACGTAGCTTCTACAGCACTGTCAGCTTAGGGCTGAACGGGGTGGGAAACGCAACGTTTGTCCGAGTTTTGAGCGACTGGCTAATCTTCTAGGGGGAGAATGGCTGTATCCGTGTCCACAAACGAGGGTCCGAGAAAGAGGGGAGTCCACCCTTTCCGTCTTCTTGGACTGTTTGGTGCAATGCGCGATTTGTGAGTTGAGGAAGAAAGCTAAGAAGGAAAATGTTGAAATGCCAAAGAGCGGCGCTGCTCCGAAGGAATCTGCTACGTCACGACTACGTAGCAAGTTCCCCAACGTTGCTAGATTACCTCCCAAATAGGCTCCGCATGCATCCACCAGGTGCACATTGAAAGATCGTTTACTTAGCTTTAAAATTAGTTTTCTTGTGCATTTCAACGGAAGACTGGTGTTTTTGAGGTTAGGGTGCAACATGCAACACATTCAAGCTAGAAAAGGAGCGATGGAATTTCGTTTCCCTACCCCTTTAATGCCTTACCAGCGTTCAGCTGGCAATCGCTTTGCGTGTCCCGCCACTATTGCGGTTTGGGACGGTGGTCAACGCTGACGTCTTCCTTGCTATTTGTTTAATCATTAGCTCCTAGGTAAGGATAATTCGCCAGGCCTGCGCCGCGTGTTTCTTCCGCAACTGGACAGTCACAGTGCGGTCTGGTCATCGGAAAGCTCAGACGGCTCAGGCGTTGGTCGGCTTGTCAAGGTCGAGCAGCGTCCATTTTTAACGACAGACCGTCTCCAGCGGGTAGCTCCACCAATGCGAGTTCATCTGCCGCTCGTCGATTTGGGGTGGGTCCCACAGAGCATGTCCTAGGGTGCGGGTTTTTGCTTCTCTCGCGGATTTTGGAAATCTATTCCCGATGTACCGGTTGAATTAACCCTAAGGAACACACGTAGCGCGAGAGCCCAGTTCTACAGGACACGGCATACAGGGATAACGGCTTTAAAAAGAGGTGTATACATACTTTAGTCATCTGCTGGGGCTGCTTGCAACCAAGCGAGGAAAGGGCATTATCCAGCAGTGGCAACGCGCACGTGACAACACATATCGTATATACCTTAAACCATAATCAACACGAGCGTTTGACAATACATGGGCATTTCGCAGCTTGAAAAACCCGGTTGCATTTTCTCCCAAATACCCAGTATATATGATTGCTGCCCGTGGATTGAATGCATCCGTGTGTCAGGCTGGCGTTCGAACCGGCGTTGACTTTTGTGGTAATTAGGAGATATGCAACTTGTATTTGGAAGCGAGAAATGAGCAGGAGTCACCCCAGTTACCACTGTGCCCGTGGACAACTTTCTCTGGCATTCTCGAGGAGAGAAGTGCGCGTGAACAGCTCTAATTGACGTTCACGCGCGCGTTTGGCAAAGCCACGACATCTGTTTATTTGTTAGTACTTCGGTGAGGTGGACTAATTTATTTAGTTGGACGTCGCACTGTACATTTATTATTAACCGAACGGTAATTTAATGCTTACCATTTCGGTATGCGTTCACACAGCTAAAACCTCGTATTTCTCAATGTTAGATGTCGCTTCTTCTTTCATTAAGAAGATTTAATGAAACACTAAACAATAACAAAAAAGCTCCCAGTCACGAGGACGCTCGCATTTCGAACGCATTAGCCTCCACCATTATCTCTCTGCTGGTGCTCTTGGCAGAGGTGAGCTCATTTAACTTTGTATGTTCAAACCTTACTATTGCGCACCGATTCGCTTATTCAAGCTAGGGGGCTGGCATTGTGTTTTAGTGGTACCTCGGGGCTGGTACTCAGGGGCGTCCAGTAGTGGGCGTGTAACAAAGAACCCGTTTTTTGGCCCGCGTAAATGGATCACACATCCCAGGAAGTTGAAACTCCATCAGATTGGGGAGTTAGCGATCGGCTTAGTAGGCGAGAGTTTAAGGACATGCCGTTACCTGGATCAAAAGGTAAAAAAGGAGACCAAATTTATTTTTGAGCTCCCGTCCACCTATACACAATATTGTTGGAGGAAGAAATGATAGGGCAAGCGCCTTTAGGGTGTACTTTAATTAAGAAGCCTCCAAATAAGAAAAGAATATTCATTTTCTTCCTGCCAAGATTTATTTTCGTCGATATAAGTGCTACAGGTGTTCACAATGTCACGTCTTGTAACGAACATTTTAAGCTGAGATGGACCAGAGCTTTTGAAAAAAATTGATATTTTTCTTCTATTTTCTTACCCAGCAGACGTCATGTTCTCTAACTTTGGCGTTTTTATCTCGCCCACTAGCGTCCCATTCTCACGAAGGCTTCAGCTCCCTGCGATGGTAGCTTACTTACCTGGGTACTAAAACACAGTTCTTTCTTCTCAAATGACCAAGTTTATTTACTTCACAAGTTGTTCTCATAACCTTCGACAACTTTAAAACGAATATAATTCTAAAACCAATAACTATCGCGAGGCCAAAATATTTTGACAAACGCGAAAACTTGTCCTATCTTTATACGCTCGAATTCCCTGGAAATAACGAAGTGCAGTTCTGGTGATAAAGAAAAAAAATGTGGCAGATTAATTAAGTTTTTTCCGGAATTTATGGCTCCTGTAGTGAGGTGATATTTACCACTCTTGATAAGGGACGTACTGAGAAGCAAGACTAAGGTAACTTATAGCACCTACATGAAAACAAGCTAGAGGGGATATACTAATACATTCTATAAACCAGAGAAAGTAATGTGTGGTGTTCGTTGTCGCGAAGCAGATTTGAAATTGCCTTTTACATACGCCTCGATTCTAAGTGAATTGTTGTGTTTTAAATCTACACAAAAATTATAGATTTTTGTTTTTATTTTGGGCAAATAATGATTAAGTTAGAAGTTAACATCGTAACAAGCTCATACATTTTTGTATACGACGGCTTTTAGGAAACATTGTTTTATCTGCATGACCATGCATTTTTACCGTTTTCACAAATTTGTGAGCTTTTGGCATTGTGTATACGAACGAACGCCAGAAGTGTGCGTTTGCGTTAGCGTGGCGTTTTCCACACTACGAGCGCGCCGAGCCCAAACTGCGGTCTTGGATTAATGCATACCGACGACCTGCATGCGCTGCGTGAAACACGCAACGCAAACGCACAGCGCTTGCGTTTTTTCCATACGCAATATTAAAACTCTCTTTTTCTTTGTACGCATGACACATACCGCACCTGTTTAGGTATAGCTCAGCGATTCTTTGTTTACGTGCATTCGTGATAACTTAATTTTAAAATAAAGAGGACATCAAGTGAAGCCAATGTTACAAGCACGAGCACATTGTTTTAATCAGCCCGTTTATTTCACAAGCGCGCGTGCAGACTGGGCGTAAACACGGTGTTATAATCAATGTTTGTTATTAAAGCGTTGTGATTTCTCTAGTTTCTTCTTCGCTTGCACTCATGATAAAACAGCTACGCCCTAAGAAAAAAAGGTAGTGCTGCTTAGTCCCTCCGGAGAGCAAATGCTCTCCCACCACAATTAGTCCGATGGGGGAGTATCGGGAAGGGAGCAACCTGTGGGCCCCTCCCGTTAGACCTTAAAAGTTGGATCCAGGACTAACCTTTGCGCGCTTGCATTTACAATCCTGAGACTAAAAGCTAATCTTTTATATTTTTTCCCTAGCCACTAAATAGTAACACTAAAAGTTGTGCCCACACATTGCGCTCAACTGGAGAAACAAGCATCACGCAGGTCTTCTGCCAAGTGTACTGCAAGCTCAGAAACAAGATATTGCAGTTAAAGTCAAACGTAGATATATTGCATCGTAGATACACATCATATTCAAGAATGATCAAAGTTAAATTTCCTGATCGGAAGAATCCACAGCAAGGTCTAATTCTGAAGGATGCACGTGCATCGATGACTTAGGTGTTGCGTAGTCTGTTCAAATCGGTCGTAGTCCAAGCAACATTTATATATTTATTTATTTATTTATTCAGTTACCTACATCACCCTTACCAGTGCATTTATGTAGGGAGAAGTAAATAAAAAACAGATAAATATATAAAGTTATACATCCAAAATATGCATGTAATTCGGAAACATTTTAATGACAACAAGAATGAAAATAGTAGCATAAGAGAACATTTGCGAGAAGATGAAAACAACAAATCGGCAAACACACCAACAATCAAAATCACAAAGTGACACTTTGCCAAACAAGAAGCTCCGCAGATCCGAAAAATAGACGAAACTGGCGAGGAGGCAATTTCATCTGGTAGGCTTTTCCATTTGTTTAAAGTTATATATCGTATTTAAATATGTTTATTCTTCTCCTGTACTTGCGGACTTTTAGATGATGATCGGTATGGGGCGACACATAAGTTAAATATTTTATGTATTGCTGCTTATAAATGCTTTTTTGGGCAATTGAATATGTTTAAAAAATAAGGACAATCTCAGTTACTTAATCCGGTAAGCAAGCAATGACCAAGCTAACTCGCTACAAATATCAGATGATATTTAAAAACAAAACATCATGGTAATCCAACACAAACCGTGCTGCTCGTTTTTGTATGTGCTCTAGCTGATCCGTACTTGACCTGGTGTGAAGGCCCCACACGGTGCAAGCATATTCTAAAATTGTACGTACGTTTGTCGTATACAACGCTCTACGCCGATGACATTACTATCTGGGCCACCTCCAGCTCTGACGGGGAGATCTAAGATGCCTTACAGCGCGCGACCGACGTGGTTCAACGGTATGCACGTGGTGGTGGTCTTCAATGTGCGCCTGAAAAGTTGCAACTGCTCATTGTAAAGACGAAATGCCGGGACATTCCCTATGACCCGCCACAGATTACTCTCACACCAGAGCCGTTTATTGAGAGAGTTTGGCCATACATTGGTTTGAATAGGCGAGCATCTCGGTGCCAACCACAGGCCGCGAAACAGCCCCTAGCGGTGGTCGTGTGCTCTAAATTTGTGACACGACTATACTTCGTTTCACCTTATGTGCGAGCGAAGGCAAAACTGGAAGCGCGAGCACGGAAGCTCCGTGCGTTCAGGCTTTGCTCGAGCGCGCGAGCTGGGGAGAAATGCAAAAAGCGCTGGTCTCGCGCTTCTAGCTTTGGATTCGCTCGCAGAACTCCGCGTCTCAAGACGCTCGCGCACCCCACCCTTTGCACTGCTTTCTTTCAGCCAGTCTCAGGACGCTGTTCTAGCAGTGCAGACAAAGGCATGGGCACGAGCGCGTGGCTTTGGAAAGTGCCTCCTATGCACGAGGTCTCGTACAAACAAAAGCGTTTCGCTGAGCTAGGCTCACGCGCCTGTGCCTTTGTCTTCACTGCACACATTTGTGAGATGGAGTAGAGGTCTCCTGATTGGTCGACGCTGTGTCACAAATTTAGTTTACGCTCTAAGCGTGGGGGGAATATTCGGCGCTGGCGGCGGCCTTTGCTCCGCCTATTGTCCAAACTCTCCTAATATACGGCTCTGTCTCACACTCGAGAATCAAGTCATTCCGCAAGTGACGTGCATTAGGATTATCGGCCTCTTTCTCCAACAAGACGGCGGTGAATCACACGCGCTTCAATGTCTCACGGATACCACGAATCAAATCCTTCGTATGATGGGACGAATTGCCAACATACGACACGGCCTGAAAGAGGAAGACACTACCCATCTCATCCAGGCACTCATCCTTAGCCGAGTAACCTACTCTGTCCCCTATATGACCCTCAAGCCTCGGGAACGAGAAAAACTCGAAGTACTAATTCGCCGGTCTTATAAACAAGCCCTCCGTCTTCCACCCTGCACCTCGACACTGCGTCTCTTGTCTCTCGGCATTCACAATAGCGTCGAAGAGCACATTGAAGCACACCTCATAGGTAAACGAGAACGTCTCAAGCTAACGCCTGCAGGCAGGCAGGTTCTAACTCGTCTGGGTTATTCGATTCAAACCTTGGGCCACAGTGAACGATTCCCTTTGCTGCTGTTTATCGCACCAAAGTTTCTGTTGCCACAATACTTAATGGGGCGATGCAAACTTTTTGTACTTTGCGCAAATACCGCTTAGAACGGATCCCTGACGTTAATGACCTATGAAACACTAGGGTGCCTTCATGTGTGCTTTGCTTAGGGTGGAGACATGTGGCCATTTTGTCCCACACTTTTATTTTTCTTTTTTGTTCAGAAGCGTGTGAAAGAGCGTGTCCCTGCACGCGTTTGTAGCGCTGACTGTGCTATGGCGACATTTTGTTTTCGTAGATTTCTTTGTATTTTACCCATGAGCGCGTGCTGTCGGCATCGGGTACTACAAAGGCTGTCATCACCCTAAACAGAAGGACATTGAGGCACCCTATGAAACACGCGTTCGTTTATCACCCCACGCAAGAGAAGTCCCAGTAAAAAATTAAAGAAAAACGAGCAGCGTTCACCCCCTCAACTCGCAGCCAGAACAAGCAGCCACGTGATCTGGAGCCGATTATATGCCGCCAATGTTGATCATAGCCACGCGCTGGGGTTGGCAAAGCACAGGACACGCGCTGAGTTCCAGACATTGTTAAGGCTCGGCTATTGTCGTCGTTGCAGGGATTGGACACGGGCCTCTACCCGAATGCTTCTCGAGCTGGTAATTATCACGAGCCCAAATCGAGTGCCCACGCAATGCTCGGGTCCAATCTATGAGCAGCATTGAAATATCGTCATATGGGTGTACTGCGATCCCCACTTTACGTCATCAAATTTTGCAAAGGAGAGATTGAATGAAAATGATCGCTTTTGTCTCTGAAATTACACCGCAACAAAGGAGTTTCTTGGCCAGTGGCGTTGCGTGCAAGTATCCTTGAGTCCCACCAGTGCCAGTAAGCTCGTGGAAAGTGAAAAACATTCCAACTGAATAGAGACTTTTAGGGAACCGTTTTTGCACATCCGATACGGTACGATGGGCCCTCCGGTACGAAGTGCGCATGCGCTTGTGTTCCGCGATCTTACCGTAATGCGCTGCTCGAACCGTAAGGCACGACCGGCACGACCAATGGCCGACATGGACGGTCTCGCTTGGTTAGCAAAACGGCTATTTCGCTGGCGGAGAGAGCGGGCCGTGGCTTCAAACATTAATAAAATAACTCGTGGTAGTACCTAGCAGGAGCGCCATATGTGACAGCAAGTGCATAAAGTTGGAATCAGCAAATAAAAAAGAAAATACAGATCAAACACAATAAAACAACCCCGTTAGAAAAAAATTAATGTTTAGCAGCAGCGAAAATAATCTGCTCAGTGGCGCAGTGGATTAGAGCGTCCATTTCGTGAGCTCGTAGGGGTGCGGTAGTGGAGAGTTCGAATCCGGCTGGCCCAGCCTCCTTTTTTTTTCATATTTTAATTTATTTTTATTTTTTAAGTTTTTTTTATATCTTAAGTTTTTTATATTTTAAGTTTTTTTATATTTTAAGTTTTTTATATTTTAAGTTTTTTATATTTTATGTTTTTTTATATTTTAAGTGTTTTTATATTTTAAGCTTTTTTTATTTTAAAGTTTTTATATTTAAAGTTTTTTTTTCTTCATATTTTAAGCTTTTTTTTTTTTCATTCAAACGTTGGTATGTGCATTTCGAGCTCTTATCACCCGTTTTTACAGCTGCTTTATGACTGAGGGTTATCTGTAGTGTCAACAGAGTGAGCAACAGCCTTCTGGATCAAGGATCTGGATACTTTTTAGATTAAAAATTTTGCATGAATTAAAAATTTGTGTTCTAACGCTAATCACATATATTCTATAAAACGAGCCCTTTAAATATTGGGAGATAGTTTTAATAAATGCACAGCAGTAAAGTTACAGGTTTTCCTTTATTAATTAATTTTTTTTTTCCGTGGTAGTGCCGTACACGGCACAACGATCGGTTCGCGGGCGTCCGACCGTGATCGTCTGCTATCTTTACCGTAAGAGAGCAACATGAGCGCCGTATCTACCTCCGTCCCTCCGCCTCGTCCTCGCAAGCGGGTTTCAGCGGAAGATGATATCTTCCTACTTCGGGAGGTGTTAGGCCCTAATCCTTTTTTTACTCCGGCCCTTTGGAATGACGTCCTTAAAGGCTTGAACGCGGCGTCAAAAAAGCACTTCTCGTTGCGAGGAGCGAAGGAACGGATTGACATCCTCGTAACTTTGTACAAGAAAAATGACCGCCTTAACTTGAGAAAGCGAGTATATTTTTGTTATATTTGTATTTTCTTCGCGACTTAATATTCCTAGTTTTATTTGTCCATAACTTTCTGAATACTCGACCCTGCAGAGGGCCTCGAGGGAAAGACACAGGATCGCTGGCAGACGACTTCGAATGTTGATGATAAGCGCGCGCGAGCGTGTTCTTATTTGTGTGTCAAATCGAGTTTGCTGTCGGCGACTTTTTAGCATATCAGGACGTGGTTGAAGTAAACATCATATTTGGTTGATGTAAAACACCAAAGCTTGCCCACTGAGAACGTATGACTTACAAAACAAGTTACGACGTACGATCGAGGAACTATTTTATTTCCCGAGGATATGAATCGGGTAAACTAAAAAAAAAAAAACAAATACGGTGGCAAATGAGTTCCTGACACCCAGATTCAGCCGTTGGTTGTCAACGTCTCCGGGATGCGCAGCGCCGATCGGAGATGAAGCAGATCCTCCTTTGTGAACCTGATCAGCCGTACGACGTCCTCCTCGTCCATCGACGCTAAGTTGAACGTCCCATGCATTGCCGCCAACAAGTGCCTCTCTTAGTGCGCAGACAGTCGTACAAAAGAACGTTTTGTAAATTGTTTTCTCCGAATAAAGCCAACTCCAAGTCATCGTCAAAAAGATCGAGCGTCTTTGTCGTCGGAAAGCTCGTCTGCTTCTTTAGCAGACGAACATTTTAGAACTTCGCAGCGCCAGTGGCGACACGCCATGGAGCGCCAGGTTTTGTATTACGGAAGCGCATTCATTCCAGTAAAAAAACGAGACGAACTATAAGTAGGTATACATTGTTTAAGGTTCTCTATATTTTTAGATTGAGATTTTTATTTGCTTCAGTTTCTGCGATTTGTACAAACAAACGCCAATATCTACATTTTCAACGAGGCCGATGCAGGTTTCCGTTGCCAGGGGGCGCGACCTGTACCGATCGTCTGCTCTCGTCTGCAAATACGGTTCCCCCAAAGCCGTTTAGAGGCACACAATCGGTCGACTCGCCCGATCCAAGGTATCGATCAGTTTTTGTTTATCGATCGTATTTTGTTCCGGTTCCCTAAAACTCTCTACTATCGTTGCACCGCCCCTTTAAAAACATGCACCCCGAGTTTCATCAGGAGAGACGACAGGCTCGTGCCCGCGCTCAATATACCCGCCACGTCAGATACACTGACGCCGCCAGTTACCCGGGTCGACTGGCCATGGCCGTCAGCGTAATCGACGAAGACATGCGGGAAGTGACCACAGCGACCGTTTCTACCTCCCTCCAACTGGAGGGAGGAGAAGCAGCGATAGCGCTCGCTATCACGTCCACCCCAGCTATCACATCTCTTTCAATAATTACTGACTCGCAGGTGGCTTGCCGTAGTTTTGGCAACGGTCGCCTCTCCAGATTTGCTCATCGAAGTTTAACTAATCACCCCCCTGAACCGTTGATATGGACGCCGGGGCATAATTCCCTCAGCGGGAATGAACGCGCACACGCGTCAGCCCGAGCTTTAACCCTCCGGGCACCGCCATCGCAGGAAGACACATCCCTGGTCCCTATCCCGAACCCCCTTACCTATCGTGACATCCTTCAACATCTCCGACTGAGTCGCCGCACCCTTCCTCCGCCGCACAAATCTCTAACGAGGGAGGACGCTGTAGGTTGGCGCATGTTACAAACAAATACTCCCCCCCCCCTCAGCCTCTTACATGCCATGTACCCTACAGTATACCCCACAAACAAATGTCCCTTGTGCACCGAAAAGGCTTCATTATATCACATCACGTGGGCATGCCCTAGGATTCAGGCTGCCCCCCCAGTTCCCAACCCTAACGCCGAGCAGTGGGAAGCTGCGCTGTCCAGCTGGGATCCGGACGACCAGCGTAATCTGCTCTCGCGGGCCCGAACCGCAGCGACAGCTACAGTAGCCCTGGAATGAGGGCTCCTCTCGCCTCGGAAGAGCCAAACTAATTGTTTATTAAAAG
>JABSTQ010001573.1:0-28358 GCA_013358835.2 Ixodes persulcatus | reverse complement strand
GTGTCTGCGACTCAGGGTGACATTACATGGGTGGATAACCGTGGCAACATTTTTATTAATTAACTGAAATCCGTAAATTACCTTTTTTTCTATTGCTGTATTAGAGACAGTCATTATTAGAGCGTAACCCAATCAAAACTATTCACGAAACAGCAAGGGGCTTTGAGATATTTCTTTATCAAATTTTTCACTTTCTTTCCCCAATTCAAGAACCACGCGCGGCAGGGGCGGGGTAAATGGAGAGTGACTTAGCGGTTTTGACATGGCATGTCGCTAATGGCATGTGTGTTTTTGTTAGTGAGAACTTCTCATATTGGAGTTCCATGCATTATTTATTTTCTAGTGAAGTTACAACCCTTATAAAGTGCTGTCGGATTCAGCATGAACAAACTTGCACACTTTTGACAACGTGCTTTTGGTGGATGCTCCAGCATCATACTTCAAACGGTGCGTCTGAAGTGACTACGTAAGCATATCCTGCGCTCTGTCCAGCGCGCTGTTTTTTGATCAGGCGACGGAAGGCAGACTTTGAGCTATGAATAACCCAAAACTCGTTGCCTTTTCGCAAATTGTTTCGGTTGGGCGAGAGTTTATTCATAGCCCCTTTAAAATTGAAAATTCTTCATGGTCAATTACACTGTCAATTAAAAAAGTTAATTAGACAACGTACTTTGACGTTTGTTTACTCGTCTAATGTCCGCCGAAGCTACAAATATCCTGTGAAAACGGCATCGGGATATCTATCGCGTTTTTAATATGTTGATCTTAAAAAATCGCACTATATATATATACCCGTTACTATAATTTGAGTACGCCGACCGCAAGCACTCAAAGTAGACCTTTAGTATACTTAAGTGCACTTCCTGTATACTGATTTTGAACTACTTTTTACCGCGGGCACTACGATTCTACTACGTGTACTAGTTTTGTACGGACGAGTATACTTTCAGTCCACCACCATTTTTATTAGAAGTACACTTTAAGTACACTAAAAGTATACAATCAGTACGAAGACCACACTGAAAGTATACTTTTAGTATACTTCAGTGCACTTTTAGTCTACTGATTTTGAACGACTTTTCGCTAAGGGTTATCACAACTGGCGACGAGCGATAAAGAGTGGACGCGCACGTCTTATCTGTTTGTCCCGCATCAACTCCAGCAGCCATGCCTGCCATCGGGAAGGTAGAACCGTTCAACTCTGCTACGTCGGACTGGACCGAGTATCGCGAACGCGTGGAATTATACTTTGCCGTGAACAGCATCGCCGCAACAAAGAGGATTGCCATGTTTCTGACGTGCTGCGGGTCAGAAACTTACTCGCTGCTGCGGAGCCTGCTCACCCCTACGAAGCCTGCCGATACAACATTGGCTGCGAATTTCGAAGCTTTGAACAAGCACTACTCGCCGAGGGTATCGGAGGTGGTGGCGAGCTTCAACTTATTCTTTCTCGACATCGGCGGGACGAAGAGCCGGTCAACGATTAGATGGCATCGCTTAGAAGCTTGCTGACGACTGCAAATTCACATTGTTTTGGTAGCGGATGCTACGGACCAAACCGTGGGCGGAATCAACGACGTCGCGATGCACACTCGCCTTCTGGAAACTGCCGAGTTGGACTGAGACCGCGAGGAACACCGTAACCGCCATGGAGGCTGCCAGGAAAGATTCCCGTGCATTATGTGCTCGGCTGGCTGAAGCGACGCCTGTGCAGGCCGGGGAGTCTGCGAATGTTGTAAAGACTAAGCCGACCAAACAGCAGGAAAGTGGTTCTTGCTTCCGCTGTGGGCGAAATCATCTAGCACACCAATGTCGTCACGTGGGCAGCGTTTGTTTCAAGTGTGAGCAGAGTGGGCATTTAGCACGGGCATGCAGATCAAATACATCTCAAACGGAAAAGGCAAGACCCAGGAGTGGATCGAGACCTGTCCACAATGTGGATGACGAGCTGGCAGAGTACGACCTTTGGGCGCTTCAAGCGACCGGACCAGAGCCAATGCGTGTCGAAGTTATTGTCAACGGAGTGACATTGAACATGGAGTTGGATACCGGTGCCAGCGTGTCAACCATCAGCGAGAGGAAGTATCGAACTCCTTTCGGCGACGCTGAAACCATCGGACGTCGAGTTAAGAAGCTTCTTTGGCGACATGAAGCCTGTGGTGGGCAAGCTTGAGGCAACCGTGAAGCTCGGCGAGAACGAGTGCGTCCTGCCCTTGTTTGTCGTAAAGGGCCCGTGTCCTACGCTGTTTGGAAAAAGCTGGATGAGGGAATTCAAGCTAATAATCGCCAAGCCAGAAGTCGTCAATGCTGCGACGTCCGTGGAGGAAGCGGTGAACCAGTTCCATGATGTATTTTCGGAAGGGCTGGGTACCTTTGATAGCATGGCCGCCCAGATTATCATACAGGAGGGTGCTAAACCAAGATTTTTTAAGCCGCGAGTCGTCCCCTTCGCGTTACGAGACAAGAGTTACTGGGGAGTTGCAGAGGATGGAGCGCGAGGGTGCCATTCGACCAGTGAGGACGTCCGAATGGGCTGCGCCCATCATTCATGTCGACTATGCTGGGCCTTACTGCAAAACTTATTTTGTTATTGCAGTGGATGCATTCTCTTAGCGGATTGAAGTGTTTCCCGACATGTCCAAAATGGTAGAGCATGTCCTCCCACCTGATCTTGCCTGTCAGATGCCTGAACTCGCCTGCCCAGAGTTTCCAGCTGAGGAACAACGTCAGCCAAGGGCTGCAGAAAGCACAGCGTCCCCGTCAAACGATTATTACCACGCCTCCCCGTCGAGGCACCAGGGTCCGTTGGCCTGTGCAGCGGTACTCTCCATAATCACTTAAGTGAGCTGTTTTCACTAACCTTTTTTATATCTCTTAGTTTCAACTACGGTAACTCTCATTTATTAAGGATGGAAGGCGTGTGATATCTGGCGCTGTACACACAAGGGCGCCATCCGTGGTAGTAAATAAAAAGAGGACAAAGACGATACCTGACAGGGCCAGTCTGTGCGGTCTACGTCCTCAATTTAGAATGTTGTCCCTGACCTTGACTCGAGCGATGTGCTTAGCGTGGAATATCGCACTCGCAACAAGCAACGAAGCAACGTTCACCTTCTTATCGGCTTGGAGCATCACTGGGACCTTGTGACAGGAAAATTCAAACCATTCGAGAAAAAGCTCCGAGCAGATGAGAACCCCTTTGAACGGATTATCCAAGGGGCAACGCTTCATGAGGCACATTGCATGCAGACGATAGCCCTGGGAACATTGGTGCTAGAATCTGAAACTATGAACTGCTTGGAACGGATCTGGAGACTGGAGTCAATCGGAGTGACTGACAAGGAGGAGGCAACTCTGCAAAAACAATGCACGCTTGGGTCATTCAAAGAGAGCAGCAAACGAGTTGGTTTCAGAAACAAAGTTGATGTTCCCTGAAAACCAAACGTCAGTCTCGATTATAAGAGGGAACCAGTAGAAAACGTCAGACCCATCTCACAAATCGTCTTCAAGGAAACACCACTCCTGCTTCTTTAGTATGGCAGAAGCGGTAACGATAAACGTCGACAAGAAGCCGTCCTACTACATGCTACATGAGGTGGTGCTCAAAAAGTTCTGCATTTGACTTGAACTTATTGAATGAGCCTCTCATGTTAGCTGGCACTGTGTTAGACCGCTTCATTTTGGTGTGCGATAAGTGGTGCTTTCAAGTTACACAGACCAGCACACACAAAAACCATGTCGTTAATGGTTTTGCGAGATGCTATGGGCAAAGCCGACTTAAAAATACGGTAAGTTTTGATGCGGTTAATGGCCCTTTCGACGTGGATCCGCACAGACGCAATTCGTCGAGTCTTTGTCACCTCAGTCTCCGACAGCTGGGGCTTTCCTGAAAAAAAAAAGTAAATATTGAAAGTTACAAAGTCTGGTACGAGTATGCCACTGTTTCTTTTCCTACACAAGCAAGGTATACCAAATGAGAAAACCACAAACTGAGCAGAGCCCACCACCAATTTTGTCTATCCATGCAATGAACCAGCAACAAGTACCACAGAAAACTAGAAGAGGGATAAAAAAAACCTGTGCCGACTTAAACATAAATATGTTGGCATAGTTTTATGCCAATGAGTTTTCCAGTCATTCTTGCTGCTTGTATATAGGCAACACTTTAATCCCAACAGACATGTTCCTCGGATGCCCAAAGGGCATTTATAGGAGGTTTGAATGTCTTCAGATGTCTGCAGGAATAAGTGCTTTACCTGTGTAGCTACCACGGTGTAAGATAATACTCTTCAGGTGAGGACAGTGCGCTCCTCGCGCAGTGCAGATAAAGTTTGCTTTCCATTCTCTCTCTTTCTCTCTCACTATGGTTTCAAGCGGCGCCGGCAGATAACTCGTCGACCCGTGAGTACGGCAAAGACGGCTTGTGCCGCCTCATGCTCCACACGCGCAGAGCTCCAGCGAGGTTGTCGCTCGTGCAGAAAGACCACGGTGTACCGGGGTGTCATGGCAACGAGATAATTTCTTTCGCTCTCACATAGTTTCGCCGTTTGGCCGCCGGCGACACTGTCAGCCGCGGGCACGGTAGCCGCGGAATAATGCAGCCTCTCGGATGCCCGTCCAACGAACACTACCCGATTCCTCGCGCCGCGCGTTCAGCCCCGCCGTGTCCTCACCTAAAGAGTGTATCTTACACCGTAGTAGCTACTCATTAAACTCAGCATCTGTTGATCATGCAAGGAAATTGTGGCATGCTTTCTCATTCTCATGCAAAGCATTCTCATGCAATGCCTTTGCTAAAGCCCCATGAGATAAACAAAAAGACTGCTTATGCACCATTCTCAATTACACTCTTGGAAGTATCCACTCGTAGAACAGCCAGACTGCACATGAGAAACAAATGGGCTTAATGGTGAACTCTTTGAGGATGCACTGTTTGCCAAAAATATATTGGCTGCATGGTTGTAACAGCAAAATTAAATTTAAAAGTTTAACCGTTCCATGCCACACATTTGTTTGATTTATCAGCTAATTTGTACTTGTCTATCTTAAATGCCCAATAACGGCCGAAGCCGACATATTGGTGCACTTATAAGTTACAACACAGAATACATATAAATACAAACAAGAAAGGTTACATAATTCACACATAAGCAGGAATTGAACAGTTACGAAGCATAAATGCTATTTCAGTACATGATGCAAGCACTCCTTAAATTGAGGTAAGTTAGGGTTGAAATTTAACACATCTGAATTTAGACGATTGAAATTAGTTGTCATGTAGTATTCACAGCGTTTCACAACATAAAAGTAGCTTTTTTGAAACAGCCAAGTTACCATACCCCTCGTGAATGCAGGCACATTCAACTTGATCCCTCTTGCCTCCAAGTGAGCTTCGAGTGCAAAGCCTCGATCAGCCATTATTTCATCTCCTCTCTGTAGGAAGTCCTCAACCCCGCAGGTCCGAACGATGTGCTTATCGGAGGCTCTCCCTCCGTAAACATCAGAAACATACATGAGATGCCCATTAGGCGCAATTACAGTAAGAAATTTTAAAGTGTTTGCAGCCTTATACGCACTGTACGTCTGCGCACGGGCCATTAACTTCCGTGGCCTCTGCAAGGTGAGCTCTGCGCAATCGAAGATACACGTTGTCCTGCCATAGCCATTCTCTACAAAAGAGGCTGGCATGGTGCTCTGAATGCGTACACGTGGCAGCCAGACCACGATATACGTCATAATCTTTTTTAAGATTCCAAGTATCTTATCGAAGATAGCACAAATGCGAGTAACAGATATGGAAAATCGCCTAGCAAGATCGCCGTAAAGGAGGCCCAGACGTAGTCGCATTAGGGAGAGGAGTAGCTGATCCTCGAGAGGGATCCTCGAATTGGCTGTGGTCATCAACGACACCATTTCGACCAGAGACAAAAATGCATCCCTTGAAATGCCAGTGTAAAACTGAATGTCAGCGTTTGACATTGCTAGCCAAACTGCAGCTTTAGATGGCTCCTTTGTGCAGTAGTTGTGGTCAGCTGCTTGCTCGGCGTCCGGGCTCTTCGTTGTTACCTGAATGGGCAAAGTGAGATCACACATACTACTTACAAAGAACAGTAACTCATGCTGTTGCTTCAGTGCTCAGTATATTAAAACCTAGTTGGGCAATACATTACTTGCTCAAAACTTGAAGAACAAACTACAACGGTAAGCTATACAAATTCCACTTGTTTCTGCTCAAACCCGGTGAACAGGGTACATCTATCACATGCACAAATTTGTAAAGACGATAGGAACTTATGATGTCAAATATTTTCATCAATGTCCCACTTGTTTTTGAGGAGGGGTTTTCATGCAAATCGCAGTGATGTGATTGCTGCGCCAATTGCGCCAAGAGAGTAACCCTGCTACGTCCAGCTATATTTTGCCAAGCCTGCGCCAAAGGACCAATCTTGGTCGCCTTTGAAAACCGAAACTAAACTAAGTACCGTAATTCAGCACACATGAGCTAGGTGGCGCAAGCAGCCGCCCGACTCAAAGTACCCTGCATCAATCGTTCATCCAGTCTTGCATGGCTTTTACCGCGGTCTCTCGTCTTTTTTTTTTAATTTTTTCAATGATAGGCACGGGCGTGTGCAGACGCTCCGACGCTAGCGTGCTGGGTACCAGCCACACCGTCATGCTGTGAAACAAAACCATGTTTTTGCGCGGCGGGAGTTACTTTATGAGCTCAAGCACTCGCTCCTAAAAGCAACGGCTGTGGCCAAAGCATATGTGGTCCCTGCCTGCCAGTCACCGTGGTCGCGCGACGTCGGTTGTTGCCGTCCCGTCGCTGCAGATATGGCGCTTTCTAAACTGAAACGTAAGGACTGCCGCATGTTCATCAACATTCCTGTTCTTGTTTTATACGGTACTACGAAATACGAAAATCCCTCTAGCTCAAAGACTGCTGTGTCAAAGTATTGATTATCTAGGTTTCTCTCGGTAGGCTTTCTTTCGAGACGGATCACGGTACGTGAAAAAGCTGCCGCGAAAGAAAGTTGGTGAAGAGAAGTGAGCTAAAGCAAAGAAGGCAATGTCTGCACGCTGAACCCGCACAGCGCACTTGTTTGCCTCCAGTTCAGTTCAGCGCTCCAAGGACTTTTTGACACTGGCTCGCGACGTCTTGCATCGATGCGCTGAGGTTCTTTTTTTTTTTTTCTGTGTGTCCAGCTTGTATACCTCGCCTGCCGGCCTGGCAAGCACGTGCCGCTGGACTGTTTTTTGTCTATGCTGGACAGTTACAATTTGCATACAATTTTGGCAACCAGTTGGCGACGGAGTGGAGTGGCATGGTTTCGATCGAACAGCCATCTCCGCTCGCACGACAATTTCGCATTGTACGGCAGTAGTTACGTGTTTCAGCAGTTGGAGTCTGCTTCCATTTATTATATTACTAGTCAAGCTAATGCTGTGATATTTACTACTAAGCTGGTCATTTTCAAATTTTAATATGTGCAGTTTGTTTCTTATTTACCTATAGCGGGTACATATATATGTATCATTTAACTGAAGTATTGCAAAATGTGTCATGTCATTGGCATTTCAGTTACATGTTGAAAGACTTCCAGGTGGTCTAACTTGACTATAATTGGTTTATTGCGTCGAGCAATGTGTCCTTCCTTTGTCCACCACTTGAAATGAATATTTTAATTTTTCTAAGAATATCTGCTCCAAAAGCCACTTTATCTGCTTCGAAACGCTGTTCTAGCTGCTCTAAAAGCCACGTTTGCTGCTCCGAAACACTGTTTTCGCTGCTCCAAAGGCCACTTTTGCTGTTCCAAAACATGGTTTGGGCTGCTCCAAAAGGTGCTCCAAAACGGCTTAGGCCAATCACATCACTGAAATCGCCATATGAAGGGGAATTCAACAAAGATTAATTCAGTTGTGCTAACTGATCCAAACAGCTGATGAGGCTTAAAGGGGCCCTCCAACAGTATTTGAGCGTCTACTTTTTTTTGCGGTTTCTCCACGCTAGTGGTCCCGGAAACCCAGTGGACAACAAATGAGTTTAAAAATATTAGCGCATCATATTTTAATTTGACAACTCGAAAACACCTCCTCCGACGGTGGCGCCGCGAGGTGCCGAATGCGCGCGCATAACGGCGCTCCCTTTCACTATACGTCACATTCACTGGGTTTCGTGATTGGCGAGAGCCGTCCCAGAAATTTTGAAGCGGAATAAAGTATATCACACGTTAACCGTCATTATTTCTCTAAAACGTCGTTTCTATATAGCTAATAAAGTTGCAAATTAAAGTTCAAAAAGGGCGAAAACAACGCCTCGTCGCTCATGCGCGCCTCCCAGCGGCGGAGTACCTCTACCTCCTACTCGCCGAGGTGGCTCCGGTGGCGGAGTTGCGGGAGACGAGCCTTCCGCGGCTGTCGAAGCGGACTGAGGCAGAGACGCGCTGCGGCGCTTGCGTGGTGTGTCCTCGTACGGCGCGACGCCCAGCTCCGCACTCCTTTTTAAGAATTCGGCGCTCAAAATCCGATAAGCCCGGTAAATTCATCGATGATGGCAACCCGATTCCAAAGCTACGATGGTTGCAGCGAGGCCTAATGGCCGACCGGGCCGACGGGCTATCAACCAAACTCGCGTCCAATTGGCCAACCGCTTTGCTCCAATCGCTAAACTGTTTCATTTTACGTCATGAAGCGCAATGTTTTGCTTATTTAAAGTTGTTTTCTGCAATATTTAATTTGCTAATAACTCACAAAATATTGCGAATTTCTGTAATATTTTTTCTCCCTCGGTGTTCCTGCTTTCATGGAGCTCCGTTTCAGCGCGAACTTCAAACCAGTAAAAAAATTGTTGGTGGGCCCCTTTAAGTTCATTGTCTGTGGCAGAAGTCCTTGCCAGGGACTGCTGTTTTAAGGGGGATGTGAACAGTCGCTGACACTGGACAACACAGGGCGAATCGACAAGCAATTGCGAGTGTCTGCTTACTGTGCTGGATAGCGTAGGGGTTCCTCCCCCAACTGTGACTGTTGGCGTCCGTAGCCCATTTGCAGCAGCAGTGCTTGCTGGGGACTGTTGTGCCAAGAAAGAAGCGAAGTCATTGATACCGCACTGTACAGAACAAGCTGGGAGGCAAGTGCAAAAGTCTGCTTACCACTCTTGGTAGTGGAGTGACTCCTGCAACAGTTGGTGTCTGTGGCCCGACGCTTGTTACAGAGGGGCTTGCTGGGGACTGCTGGGCCGGGAGAAAAGCAGACAGTTATCAACACCGAACAATGCAGAGGGAGCCAATAAGTCAGTGTAACTGTCTCCTTACTGTGCTGGATAGCCTACTAGTTCCCCCCATAATCGTAAATGTGGTCGATTGAGGTCCAACCTTTGAGGCAGGAGTGCGTACCAGGAACTGATGTGCAGAAAGAAAAGTGAACATTTATCAACACTGGATGGCATATAGGGAGCCAACAAGCCAGCACAACTGTTTCCTTACCGTGCTGGGTAGCCTACCAGTTCCCCCCACAATCGTGAACGTTGTCATTTCAGGCCCACCGTTTGGGGCAGGGGTGCATTCCGTAGGCTGTTGTGTCAAAAGAAAAGCAGAGCCATTAACACGGGACAGCGCGGCACATGCCGGCAAGCAATTGCAACTGTCTGTTTACCGTGCTGGACATTCCCCCTCCAGTCGTAAATGTTGGTGAGTGAGGCTTGTCTGTGGCAGGAGTGCATGCCAAGGACTGCTGTTTTGAGGGAGATATGGACAGTCGCAGACACTGGACAACACAGGGCGAGCTGAGAAGTAATTGCGACTGTCTGCTTACTGTGCTGGATAGCGTAGGGGTTCCTCCCCCCACCGTGACTGTTGGCATCCGTGGCCCATTTGCAGCAGCAGTACTTGCTGGGGACTGTCATGTCAAAAAAGAAGCGAAGTCATTGATACCACACTATAGTACAGAACAAGCTGAGAGGCAAGTGCAAAAGTCTGCTTACCACTCTAGGTAGCGGAGTGAGCGCAACTGTTGGCGTCTGTGGCCTAGCAATTGTTGCACAGGGGCTTCGTGCTGGGGACTGATGTGCATTGAGAAAAACAAAAAGTCATCAACAGTGCACCACACAAAGGGAGCCGACAAACAAGCGCAACTGTTTCCTTACCGTGCTGGGTAGCATACCACTTCCCCCCACAATCGTGAACGTTGCCATTTGAGGCCCACCGTTTGGGGCAGGGGTGCATTCCGTAGGCAGTTGTGCCAAGAGAAAGGCAGAGCCATTAACACTGGACAGCGCAGCACATGCCGGCAAGCAATTGCAACTGTCTGTTTACCGTGCTGGACATTCCCCCTCCAGTCGTAAATGTTGGTGAGTGAGGCTCGTCTGTGGCACGAGTGCATGCCAAGGACTGCTGTTTTGAGGGAGATATGGACAGTCGCAGACACTGGACAACACAGGGCGAGCTGAGAAGTAATTGCGACTGTCTGCTTACTGTGCTGGATAGCGTAGGGGTTCCTCCCCCCACCGTGACTGTTGGCGTCCGTGGCCCATTTGCAGCAGCAGTGCTTGCTGGGGACTGTTGTGTGTAGAAAGAAGCAAAGTCATTGATACCGCACTACACAGAACAAGCTGACAGGCAAGTGCAAAAGTCTGCTTACCACTCTAGGTAGCGGAGTGAGCGCAACTGTTGGCGTCTGTGGCCTAGCAATTGTTGCACAGGGGCTTCGTGCTGGGGACTGATGTGCAATGAGAAAAACAGTCATCAACAGTGCACCACATAAAGGGAACGGACAAACAAGCGCAACTGTCTTCTTACCATGCTGGGAAGCCTACCAGTTTTCCCCCCCAATCGTGACTGTAGGCGACTGAGGCCCAACGTTTGTGGAGGGACTACGAGCCAGGGACTGCTGTGCCGAGAGAAAAGTGAACAGTTGTGGGGTTCTTTCCCATTCCCGGCCGCCTGTCTCCGAATGGACCACGCAACGTAACTCTCGGTGCAACTGTTTATTTGCGTCTCACGTCCATGTGGGGGATGCTGTCAATCGCCGAGCTGAGGCCGCCGTTAGCTTGCCCCGATGTCGCTCTCCCCGATGTCGTCGCACCCGGGCTGGTCTATAGGGCCGCTGGTGGTAGTCCGCGCCGCCGATGCCCACGCGGCCGGCCATGCTCCACCATGGCTCCGGTGATCCGTCCGCCCAGGAGAGGCGTCGTTCGGTCGTCCCCGTGGCCTCTCACCCGATCCGAGACGTCGGGAGCCGGGCCCCAAGAGCCCGGCCGGCAGCGCCGGCGTCAGCGGGGCCGCCCGTTGGCCAGTCCTTCCCGAGTCCCCCGCACTTTTCCGAATCACGAATCCCCCGAAACCTGCCCCGTCCGCTCTTTGTTCTGACCCTCCCCTCCCCCCAGCGCCACCGTCGCCAACTCGGGCGTCCCCTTGCAACTTGCCCCAAGGCCGTGTCGTGGCAGCGAGGGGGATTCCGCGCGGCGGGGGAGGGAGGACGGGAGAGGGCCGTGGGGAACTCGGAGCGGTTCCCACACTATCCCCCCCTAAAAACCGAGGCCCGGGGGCCGAGGCCTCGCCAGGCAGGTGCGGCAGTTCAGAACGCACGCACGTACACAGCGTTACGAGTCACCAGGCCGGCAGGACTCCAGGCCGATGGTCCGAAGCGACGGTCGCACCATTCGAGCCAGTTTAGCACAAAAGAAAGATCCCGAAGGGCTCCATCTCTTTAAATGCACCTCAAAACACAGAAATATAGCAACATTCGCAACGCTCAGTTAAACAAATCAAACTCCTGCTGTAATCCTGAAAAGGCGCCGTCCCCTCAAGGTCAACCGAAATATCTGCTCAACGTCTTCTCGTAAAACAGCGTAAAAAGGCAGTCAAATCAAACGAACTCCAAGGCTGTCTTAAAGCCCCTTAACATCCGGCGCGCATGTGCCTCGAGCATACGAAACATATGTGGATACAGGGTTTTCGCGCCACAGAAACAAAATAACAAATGCAGAGCACCACGAGACAGCAGTGTCTGAACGGGGGTCCTCCCACAAACCGACGTGCTCACTACCCATCTTAACTATCTAACAACCTATTTATGTGAACGTATTTACCGTGAAGGTGTTAACAATCGAGCGGGAATGCGTCCGTGCCTTCCCCCAGCCAAGTCCAGACACCGCATAACTGAACGTCTTCTTGCGAGCGTCGAGACCAACTGGGCTTCAGCAACAAAGCACAACAACTCGTAATGGCGCTCCAACACGACAAACCGGCGCATCGAAGTGCGCCCACGCTCTCCCCCAACCAAGCCCGACACTGCGTAACCAGAATGGTTTTCTCGCGAGAATCAGGACCGATTAAGTTCGAGGGGGAAGCACCCCAAGCGCCTCGCGGCTCTAACCCAGGCCAATGCAACTCTCGCCACAAACAAAATGGTTCCCCGAACGGCCGTTTCCGGTGCGGACGAGCGATACAAACACCAACTCACACCCGCCATACATGAGCATACAATCTCCGTGTCTGCAGGTTTCCTCACCTGCTTCCGACATGATCTCTCCCGCCCATGCACGGACCCATTTGCCACAGCGCAGACTCCAAGTGCTTTAAACCTGCCAAGCCTTTCCCGCAACTGTAGCAAATAGAAACCATTCCCCGGTCGTCACGCCACCAGAATACGTCGCGCTGCCACCAATGTGGGAGAAGCAAGGTCCTGAGAAAGACAATTTTTTACACCCCCGCAAATAAAACCGACATGTTGCGATATTATATAAAACAGATGACTACAGACGATAATAAAAACTGAGTGGCACACACATTAACAGAACCTGGCGGAGCCAGCCCTAGCCACGCGGACAAAGGACAGAAACAAAGAGAGACGACGTAAGGCCCAAACGTTCAAACAAAGAAAGAGCGCAGGATGCCGAGTGCGATGTCGGGCCCACCGGGCCGGCACTCGCCCCGAGGGCCACAGCTCACCGAGCAGTGCGAGCAGTCCACGCGGAGACCGGCCGGGAATGGTGCGCTGCCCTGAATATGAGATTCGGGCCCCACGTTGGGCTGCCAGTTTTGTGGGGTTCTTTCCCATTCCCGGCCGCCTGTCTCCGAATGGACCACGCAACGCAACTCTCGGTGCAACTGTTTATTTGCGTCTCACGTCCATGCGGGGGATGCTGTCAATCGCCGAGCTGAGGCCGCCGTTAGCTTGCCCCGATGTCGCTTGCCCCGATGTCGTCGCACCCGGGCTGGTCCATAGGGCCGCTGGTGGTAGTCCGCGCCGCCGATGCCCACGCGGCCGGCCATGCTCCACCATGGCTCCGGTGATCCGTCCGCCCAGGAGAGGCGTCGTTCGGTCGTCCCCGTGGCCTCTCACTCGATCCGAGACGTCGGGAGCCGGGCCCCAAGAGCCCGGCCGGCAGCGCCGGCGTCAGCGGGGCCGCCCGTTGGCCAGTCCTTCCCGAGTCCCCCGCACTTTTCCGAATCACGAATCCCCCGAAACCTGCCCAGCGGGCCCCAAGAGCCCGGCCGGCAGCGCCGGCGTCAGCGGGGCCGCCCGTTGGCCAGTCCTTCCCGAGTCCCCCGCACTTTTCCGAATCACGAATCCCCCGAAACCTGCCCCGTCCGCTCTTTGTTCTGACCCTCCCCTCCCCCCAGCGCCACCGTCGCCAACTCGGGCGTCCCCTTGCAACTTGCCCCAAGGCCGTGTCGCCGTGTCGTGGCAGCGAGGGGGATTCCGCGCGGCGGGGGAGGGAGGACGGGAGAGGGCCGTGGGGAACGAATTCCACTGGTAGATTCGGATCGGTTTCCAAAATCCGCGAGGGAGCAGAAAATCCGCTCCACGGGACACGCTCCGAATCTGCCAGCGGCAGATGCCCTCGCGTTTTTGGAGCGCCTCGAACGTAGGCCGGAAACGGAAAGCCAGTCTTCCCGGGAGCCTCTCTCCCTACGCTTGCCAACCCCCTACCGGCCGTCGCAGCAGTCGCAGTCCCCACGTCCTCCCTATAGTTTGAAAAATGGCGGAAGGAACTGATGCGATCATGGCAAGCGCTGGAGATCCCATGGCGCAACAACTGTCGGATCCGGCTGTCCGGCAACTGTTGCTGTCCTTACTTGGACGCGAGGCAACTGGATTTGCTCTTGGTGAGTGATTTCCTATTTCCGCATGCGTTTTAACGCCTTTAGTAGAAACCCCTGCTCATGACCTAAACTCTATTATAACTTTCTGTTGTCCGTCCCGTTGTCCCCCCCCCCCCAATCCTCGGTTACCATGTCAGCTTAAATTAGACTGTATTTTTCCTGCCAACCCAAGATCGACCATTAAGAAATTAGATTAGCGCGCGCAGAGCTGTTTTTTTTTTTTTTTTTTTGTGCGCGCGCGCGCACGGTCTTATTTGATAACATCAAAACTAATCAGCGTCACAGATTCGCGCGTTTTAAAACATTGTAACCGGCTTGTGCTACGAATTAAAGGTCTCGAATTTATTTATCCCGGCGACATTCGGGCTAAGACATTATGGGCTCCACTTGTCTCCCTGTGTTCACTGTGACTCTGTGCACACTGCGACCCCCTTTGATCGAATTAATTAGGTTATTCGTCTCCTATACTTTTCAGATGGTGCTACATCCCCCCCCTCCCCGGATGTTAGAAGCCAGGGCGGTACGTTGCTTGACACAAACACTGACAATATAGCGTGTGCACTGTTTTTTGTTTTTGTTTTGTTTTCTTTTCGAAATATTAATGGGGGATTTTTTCATTGGACCATAATAAAACAATGGTCTTGATAATTTTACAGGTCAGCAGCATTCCCCTCTGGAAGGAACATCAAAGGATAAAAGCCAGGCAGTCCAGCAGCCTAAAAAAAACAAGACTGGTCCCTGTAAGTCTGCATTTCCACCACAATTATTATTATTATTATTTTTTTTTTCAATAACGTATACGAGGGAAACGTTCAGCATGTTAATACTGTGAGGTCATGTTGGAGGAGAACTAATAACCATAATCTAACTCAAATTTAAAAATCCACTTTTCTTGTGGGGCCCATCACTTCATCATCTAAAGATAGGCTTTTTCTATCGGGCTTGTCAAAACGCAAAGGGTGTAGAAAACCAGCTCAACATTTTGTTTGAATTTCAAAACTCTGTTCACTCCTGTTGAAAAAAATGCATGAATATTGTCAAGGTTGCCGAACCCTCCAAGGCATTTCTTTATTCTCTCTCTTTACTTTGCATGAGACAGAGATGTATTATCTCAGAGCTGCAAGAACCCTTCATCCTTTGTTAGCATACCTGCAAGTTTCTGAAAGAAAAAAAAAAAAAGACACTGCTATCAACTGCTCGATGGACTCCAAAGTTTAGGTCCCATTCTTCGAAATTCTGACAAATTGAAAGATGATGGAGCTTGGAGGAAACACAGATACAAACAAAAAAAAAAAAGGAAGTGACCGCATATTCCCCGACAAATACAGGGTGCGGCAAGCTGTGTTGGCCCAGCAGCGCATCAGCTGGGGCGGCAGAGAAGCCATGCAGGGAGGCCCGCTAACAAGATGAAATGGGCTGCCACATTTCTATTGTTGCAATATAAAACATTGTTTATTTCCATTATGGCAGTCAGTTTCATGGCTAGGGTTTCATGTTGTAGTAAATACTGATAAAGACAGAAAGTAAACCTGCAAGCCGGTTTTCTCAAAATCAGAGAAGATCGCTGAAAAGTAAAATAAAAAGAAAGCCTTCAAATATGAAACAAAGGAATAAAGTTTCACTGGAAGAAAGTTTTTGTCTACAGCTTCATTTTGTATTGACCCAGAACCCAGCTTTTGATGAACTGTCAGTGAGTCATCCTATTTTATTCAATATAAGCCCAAATTTTCCACCAGACAAAAAAATTTAGGTAAAAAATGCTAACCAAAAAAAAACAATACCTGCAAAAAAAAAATCAATGAAAAATACACTTTGAAAACATATAACCCTATTAATAGCTTAGCGGGCTAAAGGCACCTTATGCAAAATATTTGACCCCTTTCAATTAGCATGAACTGGGTGAGCTCATGTTGCTGTTGTGTGTACAAGCTAAACATTGAATAGCCAGGTAATTGCTCAAATTTTATTATTTTTAGATTCCGAGTGGACCAGTGGCGAGACAAAGCTGCTCCTGGACTACTACGAGCGCTACTTTCCACAAATTGGACCCTTAAAAAAATTCAAAAATAAGAAAGCCGTATTTGCTCGCATATCGGAGGACCTTATGACCACAATCGGTTCAATTAAAACACCGGACCAGTGTAACACCCGTCTAAAAACCATTCAAAAACGCAAACGGCAAGCAGTATGCCACAACGGTAGATCTGGAGCTGGACCCGTCGACGTCCCATACGAAGACGAGCTTGACCGCATCCGAATGATGGATGACAGCATCGAGCCTGAAGTGATCAGAGACATTAATGGGGCCACCTACAAGGTGCCGTCTACCAGCCAGACAGGGGCAGCAGCAGCAGCAGCAGCAGGAGCAGCGGTGGACACAACCACAAGTACACCTCCGAGCTCTCCCGAGGGAACTCCCGCGACAGGAGCCAGCGGAAGCGCCCGTAAAGGCCGGCTAAACTCAACTCGGCTACAGCACATGAAAGAATTTTTTGCTGAGATTACGAAACTCGAGGAGGAAAGGGAAGCACGCAGAGTGCACCGGGAAGCTGTGAAGGAAGAGAGGCGCCAAGCGAAGAAGGAGCTTAAAGAAGAGATGCGCCAGGAGCGGAAGAAAATGCATGAAGAAAAAATGAGGCTTCTTGCAATGATCCTTGCCCAGCCCAACCCTAGACAGGAGGCCAGTGGAAGAAAGTGACAAGCATTTATTAACATTGATACCTAAAGACAGTAATTTATAGCCGAGAACAGTAAAGAATATCTAGTTTTGTTAAAAGGGCACTAAACCACCTTCTGAAATAGTCTATTTATGGTCATAACTCAATTCATGGGCTCTAAACATCCTAAAAAGCCATACATTACATTTATGCGTGGCCCATTTCTCTATTAAAATCAGTATAAAAAATTGACAACAGATGGTGCCATGCGACAAGAATGGCTGAGCCCTGTCCTTGTGCAACGGTGCCATCTGGTGTCGGCGATAGTTCCGAGGTAATCAATCTTTTCATGTAAACTTTAAAAATCGACCGTGTATGAATGTAATGTTTTGATTTTTGGGATGCTTAGAGCCCATGGATTAATTTTTTACCATAAATAGACTATCCTAGAAAGTGGCTTAATGCCACTTAAGAGTGCAATAAATAAACCAAGTTCAAAGTATGGTATCATTTACAGTGCAATAAATACACTACTATCAAAGAACAGAAAAGAATGGCATTGTCTACAGTGTAATAGGTTCACCAAAACCAAAAAAAAAAAAAACTAGCAGGAGAAAAAGGGCATTGCTCACACTGAAAACAAATCACACGTTGCAAGAAATCTTTTCTCGAGTATACTTCAAAATGCGTGTTGAATCTGCCTTTAGTTTTCGCATTAATGAAGTGAAATTCAGTTCTGGTGCAATGTTGCTGCAAATTCCTCACATTTTGCTGAAAAGTTGCAAGGTGTACAAGGGCAGCACTTTGGCATAGTGCGGTGGAAATGGTGCAGTGAACACATGACTGCTCTAGTGGTCACTACGGCCGGCTTGCTGGAAACAACATTTCAGTTGAGTCTGGGTGAAAGAAAGCACTGTCAAAGCCAGCGCATGAGCTGGGTGGGCACTCGAGCCGCTTCTCAAGATGCTTGCGCGCCCTGCCTTTGCAGTGCTTTCTTTCACCCAGTCTCAGCCGAGACGCTGTTCTAGCAAGCCGGCCCAGGGCTCATCTTGGCAAATGGGGCTTATCTCAGCCCCATTTGGGCAATCACCCTGTCCCTCTTTTCTTCCCCCAGTCTGCGGAGAACACAATCCGAGGCCGTCAGTGGCCCAAACTCCTCCAGCGAGTCATTGTCTGGGATGCTGCTAGCCTCGTCCTCTGGCTCCTGAACAACATCGGCTTCTCCAGCCTCAATGCAGAGGTTATGAAGGATGCAACATGCAATAATGAACTTTGTTGCATGATCAACAGTGAAGAACTCTAACAGCTTCAGCTGCCTGAATCGTTTCTTCAGGTCAGCAAATGCGTTCTCGATGAGCACGCGTGTGCCTGAGAACTTCACATTGAAGTCCCTCTGTTTTTTAGTGAGGGACCCATAGTCCCTGAAAGGAGTCATCAGGTACTCCCTCAAGGGGTAGGCCGCATCACCCAGGATGTGGTATTGGCCCCTGCGGCAGATCTGCGAGATCTTGTCCGCGATGCTCGAAGTCCTAAATACTCTAGCATCATGGACCTTACTCGGATGTCCCGTGCTTATATCCAGAAACCGCTTGTTGCGGTCACAGATGGCTTGAAGTGTAAGCGAAGGATAATGGTGCCGGTTCACATAGGTCGACCGGATCTTGTTGGCCGGGCATTCGATGGCAATATAGGATCCGTCGATGCATCCAATTGTGCCGGGTACACCAGTCACCTGCAGTATGAATCCTAGTTGAAGGTTTCTCAGCGAAGATAGAAGACCAATGAATACAGTAAATGACATAAACAATACAAACATTTATTACACAAATGCCAAACGTCCGCTTCGTGTTACTTCACTGATCAAAAAACAAGTCACGTCCTCACAGCATACTCACAGTTGAGCCCAACGTTGGCGCATGAAATTTTAAGGAAACGCAATAAATTCACACTCGCTGCTGCACAAACATTACTACGAAGTCCTCCCCATGTCATCATATATCTCCTACTAAACTTTTATGCTGACTGAGGTTTAAGTTTTCGCAAACGCCGAGATCGGCTAGCTATGACTGAGTCCCTAACAAGCGTCCCCTACTCCTCGCGAAACCTTTTTGGACGAGCCTTTACCGCCACCGAAGATCTGTGTCTGAATGGTGGTTCTGAAATTATCTTGGCATACTCAGTCAGGAATTAGGCAAACATATAACAAATCTTATGGCCATTAGCAACCGCCAAATGCACTTTAGTTCATTTGGCACACCGCCCAAGGGTTCACGGCATATACGTGCTGTCCGCCGAAATGTGCGACATTCTTCTCGCAAGTGCTCGACTGTTGCTTTCTTCAAAACGGCCTGTATGTGCGAATGTGCCCATATAATTTGAGGATAACTTCATGCGATATTGAATTACTCGAATCCAAGCGGGTAGCGACTTCACTTCGTGCAGTGCTGCGAGTCAGTACAGCTATAAAAGGATAAGAAGTGTTTGGTTTTAGCTTCAACGGCGTCTCCGAGTTTTACCTCGCATACTCGGGCGTATTGAGAAAAACAGTAATTGAAAAAAATGTAATTTCGTCAATGGACGCATAAAACAAGTAACAAACCTGCTGACCAGCAACACTAATGTAAAGTTTCGAACTCGGTGCACGCAAACTTATTGGTTGTTACAGCGTGTTGACTCGTACACAAGCAAGATCCCTGAACTTCGCAGCTTCGAGATTCCCAGCACTGGCCCGTCCACATACCTCGAAACACTAACAAAAAGGCTCGAGTACAAAAATAAACAAGCATGTGTCAAGACAAGCTCATGTATGGTTCGGGCTTGTGCTGAAGCTTTAAGGTCCAGCCATTTAGGTTAGTTTAGAGCAGGGGTGCACAACATATGGCCCGCGGGCACTCTGTGTGTGGCCCGCGGCCCAGCTGAGCGCAGAAACCGCTCATCGTGTCATTCAATGCACTGCGGCCGTTGACTTGGCAGAAAGCATTCGAACCCGTTGACCTACTTTTCTCAGAGTCCTCTTTTCCGGGGAAAAACTATGCGTCCTCAGTTCAAATATTCCCTCTCTGCTAGACCCACAGAAAACAACAATACAAAAGCCTGTACAGCCATCCAGTGCGTTGTTATGACCCGACCCCACGTCCCTGTGTTTGTGAGTGCATGGAAAGCTCATCGAACCATTTTCCCAGTCATTAGGGCCACTTTGGGGGATAGATTAGCACAGGCTTAGCCGAACGCTTGGGGCCCGGCTGATCTGACTAGCAACGGTCGCCTCTGGGGAGGCACCGCCCAAGGGCTCCTCTGACGTGTCATCCTTCTGACCTCTACCTGCGACTGGCGACGAGGTGACGGAATGCGACAATGTGTGTTTCTGGCCTTCTGGGTGCTAATCAGTCACGGTGGCGTGAGGTGAACTGAACGGCGGCAGCTGTCTCCTGGGAAAGAATCTAGGGATCATCCAGCGGCCAATTTGCGGACCTTGGAACTGTTCCCCACCCCATTGTAGAATTCGAGTGTGGGGGTTAATCCTCGTCTTTGCCGTCCCAATCGTTAAGCTCCCCTTTGGGAGAGAGAGCCCGGCTGGTCCGACTAGCGTCGAAAGCCAACACCCTCGGAATCCTCCTCTCCCCCAGATGCTAACAAAAACCCTGACCGTTCGAGAGACGGTCGTCTTTGATCTGATATTTCGCAATTGAAATAAACTTGGTAAGTTTACCGATCTGTTTACCCGACTGACTGGCTCGGACGCTGTTCGCGAGAAAGGTTGGACGCCAGCGAGATGGCCATGCTACCCGAGAGACGAGACTTGGCGTCGGCCCCTAACAGCGTCCCTCCCCTATCCTTGTTCCAGTTCTTCTTCATCCCGTTTCCTCCTCCCTCTCTCCACGGAGACTACAGCCCTCTCCCCTCCTGTTGGGACATGATCAGTGACAGCTTGTTGCAGATAGAGAAAAGCTAGTCGTGTCACGCTTGGAATATGAGTGCACTTCCAAAGAAGAGGAAAATCGACCAGGAGGGCCGGAAATTCAACCAGGAGTGGACATGGAGGTACTTTTTCATTGAGAACGCATCGAAGTGCTTATGTCTTGTGTGTCGAGAATCTCTCGCGGCTCCTAAAGAATACAACGTTTGACGCCACTATGAGACCAAGCATGCCCGCGACTTCAGTGCTCTTTCGGATTCGGAGAGAAAAACAAAGTCCGAGGGCTTAAAACAGAATTTGCTTGCTGAGCAAAGTATTTTTACGAGAGCAAAGAACACATCTGAAGCAGCCACGCGGGCGTCTTTTCAGATATCTCGACAGATCGCTCGTTCAGGTCGTCCGTTTACTGATGGCGACTTCATCAAGGAATGTCTTATGATTGCTTCTGAGGAGATGTGCCCGGACAAGAAGTTGGTTTTCCAAAACCTGAGCCTATCAAGAATGACAGTACAATGACGTGTGCATGACATTGCTGACGACCTATCAAAACAGCTGGAGAGGAGTCGCAGTCATTTTGTCTACTACTCTCTTGCTTTGGATGAGAGCACAGACATCAAAGACACAGCACAGCTGCTTGTTTTCATCCGTGGTGTGAACGAAAACTTCGAGGTGACTCAGGAGCTGGCAGAGCTTTGCTCAATGCACGGACGGACTACGGGAGAAGAGATCAGCAAGGAGGTCAAAGACGTCATCGAGAAGCTCAAGCTATCATGGGAAAAACTCGCAGGTGTCTGCACCGATGGAGCCCCAGCCATGACGGGAAAGAGAAACGGAGCCGTTGCCTCACTTCAAGCGTTCAGTGGTGTAGAACCGAAGCAATATCACTGTGTGCTTCACCAGGAAGCACTCTGTGCCAAAGTGATGAAGTTTGACCATGTGATGAAGGTCGTGACTTCGGTTGTCAACTTTATATGTGCTTGGGGATTGAAGCACAGGCAATTTCAAGAGTACCTGAAAGAAATGGAGAGTGAGCACATGGACATCCCGTATCACACTGAAGTTCGCTGGCTAAGCCGTGGGAATGTTCTGAGTCGCTTTGTCGCGCTGAAGGCCGACATCACCGCTTTCTTGCAAGAGGAAGGGAAACAGATACCAGAGCTGGAGGAAGAACAATGGTCGTGGGATCTGGCATTCCTCACCGATATTTCAAGCCATCTGAACACGCTTAACATAGCTCTCCAAGGAAAAGACCATCTCATTTCGGACATGGTGAGCGCGATCTTCGCGTTCCAAGGAAAGCTGCGCCTCTTCAAATTGCAGCTTGGGGGTGGAAGCATAGTTCACTTTCCAACCTGCCAGAAGCTCTTTCCCACCGGCGAAAATCGGAAGACGGTAGCTGCGACGTACGCTCCACAGGTTGAGTACCTGCTCTCCGAGTTCCAGCAAAGATTCAAGGCATTCGAAAGTGAGAAGAGTAACTACGATTTGTTCCGCGATCCGTTTTCTGTCGCACCGGAAGACACAGGTCCGACGCTGCAGCTAGACCTCATCGACCTCCAGTGCTCGCCAGAACTGAAGAGTATGCATCGTTAGTCTCAGCTGCTTGACTTCTACAGAAGCCCTGACAGGAGCAAGTACGGAAACCTTGTGGACCACGCATTGGAGCTTGCATCACTTTTTGGGAGCACGTATGTCTGTGAGCAGACGTTCTCACCAGTGTTGCGGAGTTGCCACTCCGGAGTTGGAATGATTCCGGAATCATTCCGCATTTTCGCGACCCCGGAATGGAATGGGAATGGAATGGCAGCAACCTTGAGGGGAATGGAATGGGAATGGAATTAGATGCCTTTTGCCCGGAATGGAATGGGAATGCAATGGGCCAGGTTCTTTATATATATATTTTTTTTTACGTTCAGCTACACCGAGCCAGTCAGCGAGTCAGCTGTTCAGAAATAAAATGAGCGGTAAACTGCGAACCCGCGTAAGGCCCTAACAGACTTATGCGCCAAAAAATGCAATACAAAAAACAAGCGTCAAAGCGAAGAGCAGAGGGGGGAGGGAGGAGGGCGGCGGTGGCGCCTTTCACCAGTGAAGTTCAACACATATTCGAATGCGTCTGCGCCTGTACTATTGCACGGCTCAAGGGTACGTCATCAGTCGACGTGAACGTGACCCCGCTGCTCTGGTGATCCGATACCCAGGAAGGAGGCCAGACGTGGCTTCGCTGTGCGGACCCAGACTTCGTACACCTGCGTCTCGTCTCGAGCGCGCTGTTTCTCGGAGAGCTCGCACCTGTGCCGGCCATCTCAGGTCACAATCCACGAGGTCTCTGTTTGGATGATGCTAGGCAAAACTTTGTCACAACAGGGATGCCACCGTATCGATTTTTCAACCGTAACAGAAGTTAAGACATGTGCTTCAGAATGCTTCAGGTGGTCCACTTTTCTCGAGAATTCCAAATGCAACTGCCTGCATAGTCTTCAACGAGGTCACCTACAACGAAAGTATGTATTGTCTTTTCATACAGCAGCGTGGGTAAAGTTTCATGTTCAAGGCAACAACTACAGATTCAAGAATACTAGTTCATCTCACCGTGACGTCATGTGATCAGGACTGACAGGGGCGCCCTTATTGAACAGGGAATTGATGATGTTTTGATTGAATTTATTTAGAGGTCGAAGTTTTTTCGCATCACTGGTCAGTCAGACAAGATGTCAGGGAAGGGACCGCGGTCAATGCTTGATGGAACGTTTTTTTAAACCCATTGAAGACTCTTCGTCCGGAACCACTACCTTCAAGGCGAAGTGCCAAGCCTGCGGGAAAGTAATTTCGACCCCCCCAAAAAAAACTTCCACTTCAAACTTAAAGCCTCATCTCAGTTGGCGTCTCAAAGAAATTTTAAAAATGTATTGCATTATCAGTATTTATATTTCTGCCCTACCAAAAATGTATTCTTGTATTTGTATTTCCAAAGACTTTTTGCCTATTTTTAAAATGTGTTTCCGATACGTATCGCGATACATTTTTACAGATATATTTGAGACTTGAGTGTCAGTATCTTAGCAACTATTTTCATCTATCCCAGTATTTGTATTTTCAAATACATTTTTGAATATTTTTGCCCTACCCTGCAACGTAATGCAGCTGTCAAGTGACACTTTTAACTTTTAGGAATGAGAGGAATGGAATGGAACGATTCAGCCATTCCAGGAGTGGGAATGGGCCCAGTGTCCTCATTCCTAGGAGTTGAAAGGAATGGAATTATCGAAAACTCTAATTCCGCGGAATGGAATGGGAATGGAGTGGGGGTGCCCATTCCGCAACACTGGTTCTCACTGATGACCCTCAACAAGAACAGTCTTCAATCTTCTATGACGGACATGACACTCCGAGATGTGCTCAAGACGGCAACCAGTGCGATGACGCCAGATATTGAAAACCTGTCTGCAGCAAAAAGGTGTAACGTGTCACACTAGGTGCGGCCCGCACAGTTTCCAATAAACAATTTTTGGCCCGCGTCATTTTTGAGTTGTGCACCCCTGGTTTAGAGACCCAAAACGATGCACTTGGGACCAGGAAACATGAGATAACGACTGTTTTTAATCCACGCCCTGTGTATGATCTCTTCTCGACGTGTCAGTCGAAACCGAAACCATGCCGCTTTCCTCCCTGGCCAACTAGTTCCCAGAGTGCAACAAGTGCAGTGCTGCTCGCAGGGATTTATGGAAGTAGTCTATTGGAGTATTTGTGGGACAGTCCCCCCTCAAAATGGCAATCAATTTCTTATGCAACTTGATTTGAAAATAACCTGCTCCAACCATTACTATTATGACCAGACTGTTTCCTTGCAGTTCGACCCGATGCGAAACCTAAAAAAACAACCCGACAACTGGCGACCTTACAGGGCACTCAACAACTGAAGTGTCAAATAATCAGTGTATGCAAGGCTTAACTCTGATGACATGAAAGCAGCTTAAAAATATTAAAATTGTCAAGCAGAACTAGAAAATAGAAGAAATGAAGATTGAAACTTCTCCGAAAAACTGCATTAGTACATAATGCTTAATTGCCTTCTTTGAGAAGACAGCTCTTACCAAAATAACAAGAAGTTGTGCCCGAGTGGTCTGTATATAATTAAAGTGACCGAATGTGGGTACAAACCGCTTCAAAGTCTCTGGACAGGCGCTCCAGGTCGTCGGGAAACTTCACGATCCGTGGCCCAATGATGAGAAGAAAATCAAGCACCCGCTCCATCATCCGATGAAGGGTGCTCTCCCCGAGATCAAAGCGACCAGCCACGTCTCGAATGCATGCCTTGTTGGCTGCATACCTGTATTGTGTAAACGCAGGAGGTTATAATGGGCAGGAGGTGGCATCCGAATTCACCATATATGAAGCAGAGTGTAATGGAAGTAAGAATCGCAATGGAATGTCTACTCAATTTTTCAACCGATAGGAGGGCTCAGTCGATGAGTTCCACCATGGTCTTAAAGGCCACGAACTGTGTTGTCATGGCACTGCTGTGGCAACACGGTTGTTCGCCCCATAAAGTATAGCAGCACACAGGGTTAACCGAAACAGCAAAAGGGCGAGCACCCACAAAGGCTTGAACTATTTCAAGGTGATATGCAACAATATTTTTTTTTGTCACCACTCGACACTCTCATGTAATGTAAACTGTGAAGTTGTTTGCAAGCAGTGCCATGGCAGATTGTGGTACTGTGTCTTCTACTCTAATGATTTGGGCTTGACATACAAGGACACACTGCTGCCACAAGCCGCGTCTACATGAATGCCACTTAAACGCATAGACTCCAATAGACCTGTTGCAAAACGTACACTGCCACGACGGCAGGGAAGTTTGGGAACCCTCGGTACAGATCACGTGCTTTCTCGTTGCGCCCCCGCTTCTGCTCGCGCGTCCCGGCAGCTACCACCAGCTGCCGTAGCAGCCGTCCGCGATCCCACCCATCCGCCGAGTCGTACGTCGTTGGCGGCGTACCGTATTGGTGGCAGCGTAAAGGCATCGCGACAGGTGAACTTATTTGAATACGTCTTTCGTCGTAAATTACCTTCACGTATTGAAGTGTCACCAAATTCATTTAGTTTACACTGCAACCGTGGCAGGTTTCGACCAGGTTCGACAAAGCGTTGGTGCAGCAGACGACAAAGCAGGTACAAAGGAGAGGGATGAGAAAGGGGCAGCCGTTGGCTCGTCGCTCGCCGGACTCGGCTGCTCGAAAGTTATTGCCGTGGTAACGTGTGCCTGCTCGCGTATGCCACGTGGTCACGTAGTAGCGGGAGGAGGGGCGTACCGAGGATTCCCATTATTCGGCGCGAGGGCTTTTGGGTTTTTTGCAAAGGGACTATTATCCTTGAAATGAAGCCGACGCATCAATGTTTACATGGGGGCAGGCACGTAGCCAGGATATTGAATTAAGGGGGGGGGGGGGCACCCATGACAAAATGTTGTATGAGGGGGAGGAGGAAGAGGAGGCCCCAGCAAAAAAAAAAAGGAAGATTTCAGGGGGGGCTGGGCCCCATGGGTTCTCCCCCTGGCTACGTGCCTGCAAGGGGGCACATCAGGTCCAACGCAAAGGTGGCACCACGCCTGGTCACACGTCAAAGTTAAAGCTGCGTTCCCGGTAATGGCCGCACCACATGACCACCTTTTCCAATTTTATGCACACGAAGGACCTTTTGACGCGAGGAAAGATTGTGCCCACCGTCTTCGATGCTGTACGAGAAGTTACGAGACACAAGAAACATCAAAACCCAAGTGCTTTAAGCTCTGGGTTTTGCAGCTTTTACAAAGTGCTAAAATGGGTATTATATTTATTTTCCTATTTTTAATATTGAGTGTGTGCCTTCAATGACCCACGGCTTTGGTTACGGTTATATTTGGTGGTTGTGTCCAAACCATAGAAAACGGCACATGACCACAGAGAAGAGAGAGAGCACGACGAAAACTGGCACCTGCCTGTCTGACCGATATAAGAAGAGTAGTGCACTCTGTGCATTTTGTGCAGTGCCTGGTTTTGCAAAGATCTGTAGAATCACTGGGATTGTTGATCCTGCAGCACATCTGCCGCAGCTTATTGGGTGCAGTAAAAACTGGGTACATCGTACCAAGTGGCCAGTTTCTTAAGATTATGAACAAAGGCATAATCTGTCTTTATTGGCATATGAGTATTCTTTCTTGTTACAGGGGTTACACCGGAATTAGCCGTGGCTGTTTCTTCTCCCACAGCTATATATACGATTAGTTTTTTTTTCAAATATAAGTTAGCTGCGAGTGGACCTTTGTCAATCTTTCTTCTCAGAGTGTTTTTTTTCTTGCGCTTACGTACATGATATAATACATGAAATGATTCTAGAAACTATGAATATAGTAAAGGTTTGCAGTTTTACTGATTACTCCAGCAACATTGACGTCACCTGCGCCTAGCGTTCTAAAGATGAAAGCGTGAACGTATGTTCGAACACATGTAATGAAAATAGCCAATAGAGCAGACCTTCAAGTAGACCAACAAAATCACAATGCAATGGATTCAACCAGGCGTTTCACTGTAGCGGTGGTTATCAGTATATGCGGAATGTAGTCAAAATGAAGTATTTTGTTTATATAAAAAGCAGTCTTTGGGTTTAGCACTACAGGTTCATTTTTAGCAGACATGATCATCCAAGGATCAAAGAAACTTACTGCGTAATACGAATCCGCACTACTGACACGAGCTTTCTGTGTATTTAATTTTAGTGTTACATGCTCAACATTGTTTTTGGGGGGCCCGAAATGCCAGTCAGTTCCACACACACGCAGTTCCTATTTACTACCTAGTGAATCGTGTGTCACTAGCTCGAATGTCACACTGATTATGCCACGAAGGGCAAGAATTTTCGATCGTGAGGGCTAAGCTGGCTGAAAACGAGCAGCGAGTCGACCGAGCCAGCCGGTGCAGCCAGAGAGCAGACGACGCGGTAGCGCTCACTGGCGTTGCTCAGCGGGATATGAAGTCGCGGGGTGCTTAAGCGTCTTTAACGTAAATCAACGCGAACAAGCAGATCAAAACACTTACCAGAGAAAGGACAGCAAGTGCTGCTCCGCACTCTTCGCTGGCGATCCTCCGTGGTCGGCCGCGGGATAATAGGCGACGCCTCAAACTCTTCGATCAGCGAGTAGGTCACTGGTCTCGACATACGGAAGTTCCTACGAAACTGAAGCAAAAGTTATTGACACATTCGTACTCACTGAACTGATTGCAGAAAACATGAGGTTCTACTGGTTTTACATATTCATTGCTCACCTCCTCGTCTGAATACCGATGAACCGTGTCTTCGATATACCGTTCGATTTTGGGCCTCTTCACAGGTGGCCCGAAAAGCAGCGAGAACTCGCGTTGATAAAGTGCTCGATCATCAGAGCTGCTGTCGGAGCTCGAGCCTGATGAGCTGCTGCTCTCCGAATCACTACTTTCGCTGTCAAGCACTAGAACCAGCTTCCGACGCAGGTCAGGAGGGAAACCAGAAGTTCCGCCGGACGCCATTTCCAACAAGCCTTCACGCGCACCGCGCAGGCGCAGAGCAAGCCAGCGGAACTGACGTGTAGCGCGCTGCCGCCGATTTCCGGCAAGATCTGTGGAAGTCCGCAGAGCGGTCGTGGCACGATTTTGAGCGCTCACG
>JABSTQ010001572.1:0-28684 GCA_013358835.2 Ixodes persulcatus | reverse complement strand
CCGGGTAAATATTCGGCCGTTATATTTTGGGCATCGCTTTTAGTGCGAGACTTGTGACTAGAACCGAGTTCATATTCAGCATTGACGCAGCATTCGTGTCTAATACATTTCGACTCGCATCCGCGACAAACAATGACGCAGCTCTCTTGCTCCCTAGACGCTTGGCCAAAATAAGGCGGCCTTGAAGAATAGGGGCAGCATGCATGCACTTTTAAAAAGGCTGCATTCAAGTCTCTATTATTTTCTAAATCTACCAAGGAAATCCAAGGAGAACAGTTCCGGAGGAAAGTTAAACAATTCAAAAATTGCGAGTGAATATGAATAAATAAAGTTGAGAGGAATGGATTTTTTGGTGCGGCTAGCTAGCGCTATGCTCGTGGTAAACTTTCAGTGTCATTTTCGACAGGAGGACGCGTGCACAGGTATAATTGGCGTTCAAGCACGCGCTCCCGTACATCTGAGTGCATAGCCATAGAAGGCCCACAAAAACGCGACGACTTTACCGACACCGTGTTGGTTGCAAAGTGATACTCGTTCACTTCGTTTGATTAGGCTCTTTTGTGTTACATAAAACTCAATTGGAATGGTTTACTTTTCACGCGTGGGATGTACGCTTTACTTCTTCATTCGGCCTCTTTCAAGCTGAGGTCAAGGTGAAAAACATCGACGCGTATTGAGCAAGTGCCACCATCTTGAGATCTAAGCGATCCCGCTAAGAACGCTGAGGGAAGTCCGCTCTGCAACTTGTAAAGCGGAGCGCACGCTCACTCCGCTAACTATTAGCCCCGTGCGCGACCGAAAGCGTCGCTGTGGTCGGCCTTCCACGATTGGCCGAACGCTGACTATGACGTCGGAAAGGGGATTTATCATCGACGGAAATAAGAGGAATGAAAGAACTTTAATTTTCACGGTGTTGGCAGTGTTCCTTTGAGAGCGCAATGATTTCAAGCTTCCACCATGCTAATAACAAACACCATCAAACTTGTTGTTTGCAAGGTAATGACGTCACAAGGGGGAACCACAGGAGGGCGCCACCAAAACATCTCGCCGCGCTCCAACTCAGAGCGGGCTACGCATGCGCGGTGGGGGCGATGCTTCTTCCAGAGCGTAAAGTAGAGCATAGAGGGCTCATAAAAGTGGCCTACTAAAACTCACAAATTAAAAGCGCGCTCGTCGTGACTTGTCCTGACACTGCGCATGTACAGCTTGTTTTTGTGTGCCGAAACAAAAGTAAATACGTAAATTATTGGCGTATCAAAAAGAGTAACTTTTTACTAGACAGACCAGCTGTGCTAAAAACAATGGAAACACGAAATTTACACAAACCATGCAGGGTCTCACCTGTGAGCACAGCTTCAGTTTCGCCAGGGTCAACCCCCTATGTTTGTTCATGTCAGCGTGAAGGTGGCCGAGCATCTCGTTGATGTGACCCACGATGAGGTTCACAATACTGGAGAACACCGACAAGTTCCGTCCAAACGCTCATCCAAGTTAGAACAGACGGTTGCGATAGGCCAGTCGACAAAGATCCATGCAAAGCGTTTGGCCAGATTGGCAACACCCTGCGCCGATCGGTCGGATGCTGGGATTTGGAGGCCCACTTGCAGAGCAGCCATGGTTCTTCTTTATGCGGGATTGCCTCCTAAAGGGTTTCTCTTATACATGGCTTGCTCGTGACGTCATCGCCTCGTGCTGGTGGTCATTTCTATTTGTTCTTGCCGAGAATAACAAGTTTGATGGTGCGAAGTGTATGTTGTCGAAGGTGCGCGCTCGGCAGCAATACCACCACGATGGCCGCTGTTGTGACGTCAGTGCAAGCCATGGCAATATCCAGCAAACCGCGTTCGGAAAGGAAGCTTCGGCGCCTCATGGCATGAGGGATACAAATCATTGATTCGATGTCTCGCCAGCTTAATCTCGTTAGTAGAAGTCTCCTTCATTGAGAACCACGGGGATTCATCGTGCAGGTGTCTTGCTAGCCTTGAGCAACACTGTACTCATACTTCGCAAAAGGGTGTACTCGGAACGCGCAAACTTTGTCCTTTTCTTTCATTTTTCTACTTCGAATACGTAAATCTGTTTCAGTCTTAATTCGAGTGGAGCAGAAGCTACAAGAGCGAGTGCCGGCCGTTCAGCGTCCTTGACCAGCTCGCGCGCTCGTGCAGTGCAAGTGCCGTTTAGAGCAATATGCTCATTGTTATACCTTCGGCTTCACTCGCACACAGGGTGGAACGATTATATTTATATTTTATAGCGTAATATTCTTCGGGCGTGTGCCTACTCTTTTGTGTTCATTATTCTCGCCTTCGTTTTTACCACCTTTACAAACACGCTCCCTTTCACTTTCTTGGTGTTAACGTTTAGTATTTCTGTCTTACTAGTACTATAAACGTCCACTTGTGGGGCTACGCAAGCGAATTTTCCGAACGCTCTCAAAACGCCCTTACGCTGAAGCAAAACGGTCTACTAAAACGCGTTTTTGGACCTCCGCTTTCCATTCCGCTGAAGCAGGTCGCGCATGCGCAGTTTGGCACCCTCAGGGCTCATTCACACTGGAAGCGGATCCGCGTTCGCAAAGCGGTTGCGAACGCGGTTGTATAAGGATTCAGTACATTTGCACGCGCATTTGATGACATCAAATGCGCGTGCAATTGTACTAGATCTTTATACAACCGCGTTCGCAACCGCTTCGCGAACGCGGATCCGCTTCCAGTGTGAATGGGGGGTCAGAGTGGAGCGGAAAATGGAAATGGTCTACTAAAACTCTCTATTTGCAAGCAGCCGCGCTTCGAGAGCTAGTCTGGCCACCGTTCACGGAAAACGCTTTGTTTAGGTAGCAGTCTGCAAACCGGCGGTATGCATCAGCAATGCTTGACTTTCAGACGATCTACTCACACCATCAGCAAGATGGCGGCGCCCAGAGGCCGTACTTGCAAACGTCTAGAGAAGAAGACGATTCGCCCTCTTAATTTGGTGAGAACGTGAGCTAACCTGACCTTGCGTCGCTTGACCAACCCACCAGTTGAGTTTCTTTGCTAAATTTAGCGGGAAAATTGTTTTCGCGTGACCTGACGTCACTTGACATGTACACCAACTCGGTTTCCTCACTAAATTTAGCGGGAAAACTGACGTCACGTGACCTGACGTAGCGTGACCTATTGGCGACGTGCGCGACCGAAAGCGTCGCTGTGGTCGGCCTTCCACGATTGGCCGAACGCTGACTATGACGTCAGAAAAGGATGTCTTATCTACGGAAATAAGAGGAATGAAAGAACTTTAATTTTGATGGTGTTGTCAGTGTTCCTTTGAGAGCGCAATGATTTGAAGCTTCCACCATGTTAAAAACAAACACCATGGAACTTTTTGTTCACAAGGTAATGACGTCACAAGGGGGAACCACAGGAGGGCGCCACCAAAACATCTCGCCGCTAATATGGACACCATTTTCGGAGACAAACTGGGAAAATACATGCAGTTTTGTCTCGTTAATATGGGCAACTCACATTATGGACGATTTTTTGGGGGAACGCGAGCGTCCATCGAGACATGACTGTAGCATCAAATATTCTAGGAAAGGGCATTCTTAGGGGTTGAAGCGGACTTTATAACGATCGCAGCCTCTGCTCCAGCACGTCGTAAAAGCCAGAGATCCCGCGAGCGCAGCCATCGTGCATGCATTGACCATGCGGCTTTTTTTTTTTTCGATCTGCTATTGATTTAGGTGTTTTATTTAATTTCTTGTGCTCTTTCACGGTCGAAGACAACGCCTGTATATTTCAGAAATTAGTTCTTAGTCTCTTTATGCGCTCAGGGGTGTATGCTTAAGCAAGAGACGCTTGGAAACATTGTACGACAAGCAGCGAACGTCCGGGCCGGAGAGAAGACCGCCTCACTTCGGCGCGAGGTTCGAGGTTAAGCCGGAATCCCACCTGCAAAGGTGTCTAGATGCCGTCGGTTTCTTTGGAGTCGTCAATACAAGGCTTGCGGTGACGTCATCGCACCATGCCCGTGGTCATTCTTACTTGTTCGTACGGAAAACAATGAATTCGGCGGTGCGTAATGTACACGTCCAAAGGTATGCACTCAGCAGCAAGGCCATAGCAATGACCGATGGTGTGACGTCAGTGCAAGAAACCGGCAAGAGCAGTGGACTGGACACCTGCATTTTATGCTAATGCTGTGACTTGGGTGACAAGAGGTACGTCCCCTATCTTTGCACAATGAGCCTGTTGGTTCAATTATACGACGCTAATAATAGGTGCATTAAAAAAAAAACGCTTTATTTTTACCAATATAGTACGGGGTCGTCAACGACAATGCGTGTTTTCAGGGTGGCCAGCTCTGGTTTACTGACCGGCATTACCGCAGTTTGTCTCGGAGTCTGCGATGGTCGGGAACTTCTGACAGTTGCGAGGTCCGGTCTCCGACGGGATGGTCTCGCACTGCCCGGTGGTCGGGTTGTACTGTGCGGTAGAAGTCACGATGTGGTCGGGGTCGTTTTCACCCGGATTGGTGCAAGCTGTTTGGGAAGCACATTGAATGATAGGAAAGGTTGTGTTCATGGCATTTACTCAAAAGAAAGAACGCACACATACACTGCTATACTCCGTTTGGCCAAGTCCGACCGCATGCAACCGACGCTACGACTCGTTGGAGCGAATCGAGCAATACCAAAAGTGCCTTGTCACGGTGCTATTACCGGCTATAAACAGGCCGCTGTAAAACCAGCCACGCAAAGTAAATGTCCCGTGGATGGATAGATGGATGGATGTTAATGGCTATACCCTTTGTAACGGACGGTAACTTGCTCCACCTAGACCAAGTCTAAAAAGATAAACGGACCGGCGCTTCTCTTTTTCTTTCTCTGCGTGATTGGTTTTACCGGTGAAACGCACAAAGACGACGAGCACTTTGAAGATGTACTTTTGGTGGAGCTTGAATGGCTCCATCAGATTTCTTTGGTCAATAAAAGGGAACGAAATTGTAGCGGAAGCGTTATTTTGGCATTCACTACAATAATATTTATTGCACACTGTATTAACATGGAGGTTAAATCTTATCGTAAGCAGGTTTAGACTGGAGTTAGGTTATTCCGATTATGTATTATTGTACTTAGCGGTCGTGGCAATAAAGCGCCTGCATAAGGATACACATCAGCTGAAAACGGAGGAACGAAGTGATTTATAAAAAAAAAATAATAAAAGACACCTAAGCACTTCTTATGAGTTGTGAATGAGAAAGCATGTCGTTCTTCCGCACCCTCAGTTCGTCTGCGGCGTACTGTTGACGGCCACGTTTCGCTACTGCGGAGGTGGCAGCCGATGGCCGAGCGCGCGCTCTCGTGAAGTGGCCTCGCCGCGCTTAGCTCGGCCGTGCAGCCTCTCCGGAGTCTGTCCGTGCGGAGGCCTCCGCACGCGTCATCACTGTCAGATCGATCGAGGAGTGAGATTGGGAACGAGGGCTGTGTCAGTGTTCGGCTGGGGCTCGTGTCCAATCAGCGCGTCGAAGGTCGGGCTCGGGCCCAATAGCCGAGTTAGCGCGATCCGACTCTGATGACGTTTCATAGAGGGAGAGGAGACCATGCGGAGGCCTTCTGTCTAGGTGGTGTTGGCTCTGCTGGCTCTGCGGCCAGCGGCTCCCTCTGGCCGGCGGCCACGCCGCCGCACCGACATGGCGAGGGCTTCTCTGGTGGCGCTACTTGGAACTGCACCGCGAGGCAGTCAATGGGCGCGTTCAGTAGCGGCCCCGGAGTCAAGAAGTCACTGACTCCTTCCACTGGACGGCCAAAAGTCACTTCCGGTGCACGTAACTCCGGGGCTTCGGTAGTCAAGCTCCGAAGCACCGAGTCCGGAGACGGTGCACGTAGAGTCAAAGGAGCTAAAGATGACGTCATTTCCTAACTGGTGACTATTTCCGGCGCTGAAAGAGAAAAAAACAAACAAAATGGCGGAATAAGCTGCGTCGTTTCTGTCGCCGGTGTGCGGTTTGCTCGCTTTTGCTAATGAAAAGTGCTCAAGGTAAGACGAATAACGCGTTCGAATTTCTTTTCCAGGTAAGGCTCTTTTCGGAAAATGCATTGGACCGTATTTTGTTTGGTTTGAATATGCTAATAAACAACGTAAACGTTCATTTGACGCCTTGATCACCGTTGAACGGAAACCCGGTGAATATCGACGATAATCCTGTCCCCGCTGAACAGAGCAAGGCAGGGTATGAACGCGAATTCGGTAGCCGGTTGGACACTGACGCAGAGCATGATCCCGATTGATGTTTTGTTTGCGTAGCTAAATCGGGGTGCACGTTGGCTGACGCTCGCTTCGGCCGACAATACCTTGATCGCCGAGCGCGGCCGAACTTCCCGTGTGTATACAAATACATTTTATAGGAAGTTCGTTACGAAGGGCAGAACAAACATATGGCCATATAAAAGTATCGCAACCGGCGGCGTAGATTCGCCGAGCTCTATATTTTGCGTGTGCTGACGAGGTTTTTGTCGGTTTTTATAACAGTAGCTGCCTTTGCACCGCCAAGCGAAGGGCTCGATCGCGTTGCATCGCTTCGAACAGCAGCGCTGATGTGAACAATCACTCGCTTTTTCTTCAACGACCTTGTCAAGACTTCTTCAATACCGGCGTCAAATAAAAGTGATCGTACTCGCCATCGTCTGCTTCCAGTTTATTCGGAGACCGACTGGCACAGGGGAGGAAGCGGAAATTGCGTAGAAGCAGGTTTGGAGCCGCGGTTTTTTTTGCCGTTCAGTAGACGCTCCAATGACTCCGACTCGAGTGACTCCGTTCGGAGCTAAGGGAGCCGCTACTGAACGCGCCCAATGGGAGCCTCGTTCTTTGAGACTATGACGCGCGCCAGCCAATGAAAGCCTATTCATCAGAGCGCCGCTACGGACGACAGGCTTGGCTCCATTGAGACAGGGGAGTTTATGTGCCATTCGGCTCGGCTTCCAGAGCTGATAACGCCGGTTCGCTCCATGGGACAATTAATGCTTTTGCATTAGAAAAAAAAAAAAAAAACGAAAAAAAAAACACAAAACGATGACTTATTATTTATGCAGTGCATTCTAACCTCCGTAGCCTGCTTTATACCAGCGGGGGTAGTTTTCTTCTCTGGAGTATTTTGCCGCAGATCCCCATTGCATCGACTGATGAGACACTCATACATAGCAAACGTTCACCCCTCGTTAAATTATACATTCGATCAAACGGTGCGCAATGAAATGCAGAATGGGGCGCACTTATACAACTGAAACCGTTCACCTTCTTTCAGGGTAGGCGCAAGTGTGCTGTGGTCCGGCGGCGTCGGGCCGTGAAATCGAGTAGAACAAAAGAACCGCATTAACCAAATACAAGTCGGGTAACGAATTGCCTTAGATGTCAGCATTTCGAGTTCACATTTGCGTACAAGATGGGTAGAGCTCATTGAGAGAGCGGTCCCTTATACTGAAAGCCCCTACCAAAAGCACAATTCACGTAGTGGTGTTTTACTACGTTTGTCATTGTATATTGCGTCCAGCGACGACTACGAGTTAACAGCTTAACAAAGCGAACAAACAACGCAACACCTGGCTGCCATTGCGACTTCCAGTGGAATCGTGACTCGGGTCTATCCAACGTTCTCAAACACAAAGTCAAACGCCGCCATGCCAATAGACTATAGAAACAATCTTCCCCTGAGGAATACTAAAACACCCATTTCAATTATAGACCAGAAATATTGTAATACATTTTGTTCTAGTATATTCAGGAAATTTTTGTTTTCAGCGACGACGGCAACGACAGGAAGAGACGACGCTGACGCCCTATCACGCCATGCTGTATAATGCTTAATTTGAATTTTAAGTCTTATGGCCAGACTCCACAAGGTTAATAAATTTCAGACAAATCTGAATTCAAGGTATATCACAATCAAGTTGGTGAGTAGCCGGCATCGGAAATGTGCATTGGACTACTTCCTAAGGCAGGAAGGCTGCGGACCAGTCAAGAGCACATGTGTACAGGATGCGGATCAAAATACACTCTCTGCACATCACGACGAAAACGAGCGCCAGCAGGGCGATCGCCTTGAAAGTGCTGACAAAATTAGCTGCCATTTTTTCGGCTCCTGGTGCGTCTGTCGAAGAAAGAAGGCAGATGATGGCTCTACGGATGCGCTGTGCCTTTTATACAGTTCACGAACTATGCAGTCTCCCGTCCGCGTGACTATATGGTAGAAAGAAACTATTGAACGTTTTATTAGGAAAATGGGTGTAAGAATCAGACTTGTACCGTGCGCATTACAAGTAATCAAATTACTTGTAATCGATTACTTTTTGAGTAATTTTGTAATAAGTTGATTACTTTTATTAGGCAGTAATCACAAGAGTAATCTGATTACTTTTTTAAGTAATAGAAATTACTTCTAACCGTTACTATTTTTCGACGGCACACACCTTTTTTTCTGAAATGACAAAAATAAAATTTGCTTCTTTTTTCGAACCAAAAAAAAAAAGATTTTTGCGGATCTGTAGGTAACGAGGTCAACCCCTTTGTATGTATAGTTTCTGTGGAATGTTTTTTTTTTTTTTCCGAGCTGGGTCTGGGATTGTGAAGCCCCAGGCAAGCCCCAGATAAGCCCCAGTGCGTGACAAAGGCCATTCAGGGCGAAGTTTGAGGGAGCAAAATGTAGCTTTGTAAGTCCTTCGTTCAAACTAGCCCCCTCACGCACACACACACAGAAATAAAAAAAATAAAAAAACCCTGCTTACGGTACCTACTCGAAGCTCATAGGAGAACCAGAACCGAAGAATGCCTAAAGCGGATTCAAAATATAACAAAACCAGTTCAAATACACGTCAAGATCCCGTATTTCCCCTACGTCGTCTTTGTGACAAGCAAGGTTTCGAGGTTGAGGGTAGTTCATTGTTATGAGCGCTAAAGATGTAAGTCTTCACACAATATAGTAATCGGAAAAGTAATGGTTACTTCTTAAAGTAATGTCCATTTACTTTTGCTGTCGAGTAATCAAGTTATCTAATCGAGTACTTTTTAGCCCAGGGTAATAGTAATTGTAATCGATTACTTTTTTTTAGTAACGTGTACAAGACTGGTAAGAATGTTGTCCGGACTGCGTCATGCGAACTCTGGCCGTTAAGTTCAAGGAGTCATTGACCGTTTACCTCCTCTTATGTTTGCTCGAGGAAAAGCGAAACAGGAACATTATCATCAATCAAAAAAAAAAAAAAAAAGATACACCAAGCAAGTTTCGTAAACAGTTTTATGACTCTAACCCCAAAGTAAGTCACACGGGAAATTGTGACAGCGGATGTTTAAAAAAGTACAACGGAAGACTGCTTTAGTACTCATTTTCGATTTTGTCTCTCTGTATTCATAATGTATGCTGGAATATTAATGAAAATACTAACGTCTGCATCGGGTCATACAGGGTAACCGATAAGAAAAAAACTGGGAACTTGCGTTTTTTATTCTATGCTGCCCATTTCCTCGTGAAAACAAGTTTACAAATATGTGCACTAACTTGTATTCTTCTTTTCTTATTTATAAATGTCCTGGTAAGTTGTTTTTTTTAATAACTGAGAAAAAATCATGAAAAAGGAAGACATTGATTGCCGCTTCAGCGGTGGCGCGGTCACTCCACTGCATCTGGAAGTAATTAATGTTCATTCACTTGAGAGCTTACAGTTCTCAACGAAATTAACACCGTGTAGAACACGCAGCCGCACACCCCAAAGCGTAACATTGCGCTATTTGTTTATTAGGGTGCAATAATGTCTCATGCTATTTGCATCTCATACTCGCAGAGAGTACTGCGCAATATACGCTAAAGAGGTCACAATAATGTTGGATTGCACGAACACCTTTCAATTGAAAGCCAATTTTAACACGATATCATACAACCGAAGTATACCAGTATAGGTGGCATCTCACTGTTGAACAATACATAGGTATCTAGATATCATAGATTTATGTATCTGCTTATGCGCAGTTTCTGTGTTTTCCTTAAAGGGGCACGGAAACGAAATGACGTAAGCGCGAACTCTCTACCCGTCGCTTCAAAGTCGGTCGGCGAGAAGCGCAATACGTGTCGCGCTCGCGACGTCAAATTCTCCTGCATGTCCAAGGGTACTGTAAATTCGAGCCTTGCCGCTTGGTGGCGTTAACGCGTGACTATCTCGCCTACTATACTCCGTTTCACCTTATGATGTACCGCAGGAAAGGCTACAAGCGCGAGCTCCTTGCTCTAGGGCACATCTCGGCGGCACAAGCTCTCGTGCATTAAGGGCAGCTGCCAACGCTATGAGCTCGCGCTTCTAGCCTTCGCTGCGGTACAACATAAGGTGAAACGGAGTATAGCGATATCCGAGGACTGTACGCCCTATGGCCTATACATAGCTTGCCCGTAACGTCATTTGCGGCCATGCCGCTATTTCATCACCATCGTCATGTGCCACGAGCGTTCGGTTCACCATGTTAGTTTCATACCGCAGAAGTAGTAGCTCGTGGGAACCAGTAAGTAGAAATAACAGTCAGTACCCAGCAACGGCGACACCTGCAGCTATGTGTAGGGGGTATTCACTGAACGCCGTATTTGAGGGCGCTGTTTAGAGCGCATGCTCAAAATGAGCTCACATAGTAGGATACTAAGTCCGGCAATCTTGATGGTGTGCAATGCTCGGTCAGGAAGCACTGTAGAAGCTCTAACGTACGTAATGAACGGGTTAGCGTTCTCCGCTAAGTCGCGTTCAGGACTCCACGAGCAAGCCACACTGCTGCCAACTAGGGCTGCTTCTTAGCAACTCATGACGTGGTGGCAATCCAACGGAGCTTCACAGACCACCACCAGACGCAAACTTTCAAATGTGCAAATTCTTTCTAAAACTAGTTTTCTCGACTACTCTGATGGCAGGCCAGACACACTAGTTTATAGGCTAGTGTTTCTGGGCAGCCGGCGCAACATAGACCGCATGTAAACGAAGAAATAAGTGCAAAAATTTCGTTTGCGTGCCCCTTTAATATGAAGACATATGAAGCCTCAGTGACTAACTGCTTCCTATTTCATTTTCTGAGATGAAATCACCCAAGAAACTAGACTTGTTTTCTTTTCTTTTTTTTTTTTTTTTGTAGAAGAGGAGTTGGCCAAGGTCCTATAGACCTGCTCAACTTTCTGATTTCACGCCACTGCGGCGTCGCTGCTGTCGGCACTGTACATGCGCAGATGCTTCGCCTCGGGCGACTCTGGTTTCTGCGCGCTCGCGGTGCCCAAACCCGGTGTGGGCAAACGCGGGCCTTATTGGAAACAGTGTTGTTGGTCGATATACTGCGTTTCAGATTAAGTCTAGCCGCAACCAACGCTATGCGGAGCGCAAGTCCGTCAGCTTCTTTTGACGTCAGAACGACGCCGAGTTCTGATTGGCTCTGATCGCGGGATAGTGGGTAGACCTCAAGGAAGCTTGCTTTGAGGTCTACCCACCATCTTTCAATCGGAGCCAATCAGAGCTCGGCGTCGTTCTGGCGTCACCGCAACCCTTACAAAAAAAGCAGACGAACTTACGCTCCGCATACGATTTTGCGGAGCCAATGAAGCAGTGCCAAAACTTGCGAATCGAGGTGGCGCTCATCTTCCTCGAGCGTTTGCTCTCACCGGTTAATCCAATCACGCATGGGGAATGTGCCGTTTGATCTTTCGTTTTTGTTTACTGCGCGCGATTGGTTTGCCTACTGGTAATTCAAACGCGCAAAAACATTATCTCTTCGCGGCTAATGAAACGGCGGAATCAGGTGATAAGAACACCGAAGAACAAATCGACAAGCAAGAAACGCAATCCTAATGAGCCGCGCCAAGTATTTCTTAAGCTATTAGCGATAAAAAACGAGAGATGTATTTCATTCGATAAGATGAAATTGTCATAAGTGTTTGCGAGGCATGGTTCATGAATCGATGGTCTATTCTTCCCGCTTCTCTATACTTCCGTATACTTTATGTTGACGCAAGCTCTAGAAAGTTGAGTTTTTTTCCCAACATCTCCATCACAATTTTTTGCAGGTATCACGAATCCAGCGTGTTTTAAACGCAAAGTTTTTCACCATCTATAGTTTTGGAGCAAATTTGCTCCTTTTTAAGCACGTGCGTGACTTTCAATCGTGTGAATTTGTGGTGAATATGTATCGTGTTTTGCGTTTTACCGCAAAAGGGCCTTTGGGCTGTCGGTAAAGACGAGAAAAATAAAAATTCAATTGAATTGAATCTTCGACTCAGTGGCCACGTCCACGTCCTAGCAAATCCGCACGACGGACATGATGTTGAATGTCTGCGGCGTAATTGCCTTCGTAAAAATTATGAAAAACTAATAAGTAGTCGATTAGTGCATGTTTTAGAGACTGAGGGAGTTTTAAATTCCAATCAGTGTGTGCTTAGAACGGGGCGATCAACATTGGATCATCTTGTTCGCCTGGAAACTTTGATGCGTGAAGCAATTGTTCATCGACAGCGTTTCAGTATTTTTTACCTAGAGAAAGCGGCAGTTTGATACTTTAGACCCATGTTACGGATAAAAAAAAAAACGGGACGCGGGATGGCCAAAAAAACACGTTTTTCGTTTAAGGCTCGTCAAATTATGAGGCGCTGGAGAAATGCAGCCTTCTGCGTAAAGTCCTTATTTCGAACTCTTTTTGTTCGCCTTCCGCTCATTGAAAAGCATGCGGGAAGGGCCTTAGAACGCACCTGGTAACGCTGCGCCGCAGCGTTCTTCCGCAACATAAAGTTCGCCTGCTTTCCTCGCCGTCACCATGGCAACGAGCGCCGAATGAATAGAAGAACGCACGGTACCGCCGCGTGAAGCCAGCAACAGCTGACGCCATTTTACGAACGCCGTATGCTAGCCAAAGCCGAACGCGGTTTGTCGGATCAACCGCCCCCGCCGGTGCGCCGCTAGCAAAGACGACGAAGCTGAGACACGCCGACGGCGATCGAGCAAGCAACAACACCGCGGGACGACTGCAACGGCGGCATTTATTCGGATCAAAGGCCGCCTTCGCCGGTGCGCCGCTAGCAAAGACGACGAAGCTGAGGCACGCCGACGGCGAATGGGCGAGCAACAGCACCGCGGGACGACTGCAACGGCGGAATTTATTGGAATCAAAGGCGCGAAATAAGCAAGAACAATTTTTATTCGCAGCTAGGAGCACGTGCAGCGAAAGCTCACGATGCAGAGCCCACGGAATCCTGGGTTCAATTCCCACCCCTGCCCGTTTCTATCTGGATAGGCATCGTACCGGCACACGTTCGTGTTTCACTACTGCGTGATGCACGTTAAAGACCCCAGGCTAGCGGTTGCATCTCTTGAAGGGCAGACAAACATCCCACAAACCAATTTAATTTTTTTTTAAAACTCAAAGCATTTGTTTCGCATTTCCCTATTGTAGAAGAAAATTTAAAATCAGAAGTGTGATTGTGAAGTCAACGTGGTTGCATCAAAGCAGACGCCCAGTGGATGTCATGTGACATATTTTGTCCGCGAGAAAAGTAGATGCTCAGTGGTCAGAACTGCTCACGTGACACATGGGCGCACTGACTCAAGGGAAAAGAGCGCGAGATTCATTTCACTTCCCGCCTCCGTCGTCTGCTATAGACGTGCTCTAGCTGAGCTTAGCAATTGCCTTTACTGGAGCACTTGCTATGCCGAGCTGCTGTGTGACAGGTTGTTATTGACGTTCGTCGTCACACGAAAAGGTCTCGTACCACACGTGAGTTATTTCTCTTTGCGTAACGAGATTTCATTGACGCTATAGATTCCACACTATCGTCTCTAGCCCGGACGCGCGCGGTTTCCTTTCCCGTGCGATGTAAAACACCCACTGTTTGGTTATTTAGGCATCCCCTAACCACAGTATGTCGTGTATGGTATTATCAAAATGGATATTTGTTTTAGCCTAAATCAAGATCTGCGATTTTACCCAGTTAGAGTATGTATGTTGTAGGAGCCACTGGTTCCCCTCCCCGTGAAGGCGTAAGCCGCGGACGTGCCGGCCGGAGTTGTCTGGCTTCGAGCTGGCTCGTCCCGTATCGTGTTGGAGAGAGTGCGCCACCTTGCTGGCCTACTCTCTCGCACTCTTCCGCGCGTTTCCCGTTTCGGGCGGACCAGGGAGATCGCGCAAGGGGAGAGTCGGGGCCTGCCCTCCGAGTGGAGAGAGAGAGAGAGAAAACTTTATTGACTGACGAAATGGGTCAAGGAGAGTAGAGGTCATGGTGGTGGTGGTGGGCGAGGGGCCGAAGGCCCATCCCCTCCTGGACGTCTTCTCCTTTATTTAGGTTGGTGGTCCCGTGGTGGCGGTCGGCCGAGGCTTCCCGGCGACCTCTTCCGCCCTTTTGACCAGGCGAGCCTGTAGGTCCGGGTCGGGGCTGCGAAGCGAGGCCTCCCACCTCTCCTCAGAAGGGATTTCAGGGAAGGGATCCTGAGGGCATGCCCAGATGATGTGGGCCAGGTTGGCATGGGCGCCACATAAGGGGCACACCGAAGTTGGATAAAGGCTGGGGTGGATATGGGTCATGGTGGCCGGGTTGGGGAAAACTCCCGTCTGGAGTTGGCGCCAGACGTGTGATTGTTCTAAGCTAAGGGATTTGTCCGCCTGCGGATAGATTCTGCGGGAAAGGAGGTAGTAGGCGGTAATGTCATGATATCCGACCAGACGGTCCCGCGCGGACCGGGCTCCATGGTAGGGATACAGGCTCGGCCCAGCCCGGATAGTAAGTCCTCGGGCTAGGTCGTGGGCCGCCTCGTTTCCCTCGAGCCCAGAATGCGCAGGGGTCCAGATCAGTTGGACTTGAGATTGCGGGGGGTTTCTGCGCAAAATTTTGAGTGCCGTTGCGGATATGCGTCCGGCGGCAAAATTTTGCAAAGCGGTTTTAGAATCGGTAATGATTGTTGCGGGGGTAGGGTTAAGGGTTAGGGCCAGCGCTATCGCCGCTTCCTCCGCCGTTTCCGGGATGGGCGTCCGGACTGTGATCGAATCTAGTGGGTTGCTGTTGGAGTTATTGCGAACTGCGACTGCGGTGAATGCTTCGTGGTGTCTATATTCCGCTGCATCTACGTACACGACTCGGGGGTCGTTTTTGTAATTCTTGTGTGGGGCGCGGGCTCGTTGTTCCCTCCGACCGGTGTGGTGCGTAGGGTGCATGTTGCGGGGGAGTGGTTTGGCTATAATGTGCGCGTGGATATCTAGGGGAATGGTTGTCGCGTCCTGATGTAGGCTGTGGTGTCCTATTCTTAGATTTCGGAGAATGTGTCTTCCTGTGGGGGTGCGGGCGAGGCGTTCATATTGTCCCATTAGATGGGCTTCAACGAGTTCGCTGGCCTTGTTGTGAAGGCCTAACCCTTCGAGTCTGGCAGTGGACGTGCCTGGGGGAAGGCGTAGCGCCGCCTTGTAAGCGCGTCTTATGAGGATATCGATTTTGTCAGTTTCTGCCTTGGTTAATTTAAGGTAGGGGATGGAGTAGACTATTCTGCTCACGACGAAGGCTTGGAGCAGGCGGACCCTGTCATGCTCAGTCAGGCCTGCGTGTTTGCTGGTGACTCTCTTGAGCAGACCTATAGTTTGGTTTATGTTCCTTTCTATGGTCTGGAGAAAGTTGTGATTGAGTCTGGTGGATTGTATCTGCAGCCCAAGGACTTTGAGGGCAGGGACCTCTGGGATCTCTCTCCCGTCAATGTGGAGTTTGATGTTGGAGGGGCGTTGTTTTTTCTGATTCGGTGGAATGACGAGTAGCTCAGACTTAGCTGGAGAGCAGGCCAGGCCCGCTCTCCTCGCCTCCCCCACCACCACCTCTATGCCTCCCTGCAGCGTTTCTTCTATGTGGCCGTCATTCCCCTCGTTAGTCCAGAGGGTGATGTCGTCTGCATAGAGGCTGTGGTGGAGGTGTGGGATCTGTGCAAGTTTCTTGGGGATGTCTATTATGGCCAGGTTAAAGAGCAATGGCGAGAGGACGGCTCCTTGCGGAGTGCCTTGACTGCCTAGTGGGAACGTATCTGAGATGAGGTTGTCTAGATGTATGGTGGCTGTTCGGTTTGATAAGAAGTTCCTAATGTAACTGTAGGTTTTCTCGCCCGGATTGACCGACCCCAGGCCCGACATTATGGCCTCGTGCGCGACGTTGTCAAAGGCTTTAGTCAGGTCGAGGGTCAAAATCGCTGCCGTGTTAAGGCCGCTGGGTGGTTTGATGATTTGTTCCGAGAGTTGTAGGAGTATGTCTTGCGTTGAAAGACCGGTTCTGAAACCGATCATAGTGTGGGGGAATTTTCCGTGTCGTTCATGTATGTCGTGAGTCGGGCTAGGATGACGTGTTCCATGAGTTTACCTAAGCACGACGTGAGGGAGATGGGGCGAAGGTGTTCGATCGCGAGCGGTTTGTTTGTCTTGGGGATGAGGATTACTTTGGCATGTTTCCACGATCCCGGTAGTTCTCCCGTTCTCCAGCATGTGTTCAAGAAATCTGTGATTGCTGTGATGGAGAAGTCGTCGAGGTTTCGTAGCGCCCGGTTTGAGATCTGGTCGGGACCCGGGGCCGAGCTGGACCTGAGTTTGCCAATGGCCAGTCGGACCTCGGCTTCCGTTATGTCCTTGTCCATTTCGCTGTTGGTTTGTCCCGTGTAGGGGGGCAGTGGGATCTGGGGTCCTATTGGAAGGTACGTGTTTCGTATTTGTGCTATGAGTTCGTCGTTTGAGCCTGAGTATGTTTGGAGGATTTTGGTCATCCGGTGTTTCTGTTCTGTCTTGTTCTCATCTGGGTCGAGGAGGTGTCTTAATAGCTGCCACGTCTTCTTCATTCCGAGGTTTCCCTGCATCTGGTCGCAAATCTGCCCCCACTGGTCGCGCGCGAGCGTGGTCGCGTGCGCGCCGATCTCCGTCTCCAGCCGGGCCAGCTTAAGCCGCAGTTTGCGGTTACTCTTGTTTCTTCGCCATCGTTTTAGGATCCCCTGGTATGCCTGCCAAAGGTGGCTGAGACGGGAGTCCACAGCGTCGGAAGGGATGTGGGGGTCTAGGTCTTTCGTAACTGTTTTTATGTCTGCGAGGAGTTCTTGTGTCCATCTGTGTATATCCGTAATGCATTCTGGGCTTTCGCACTCGTCCGCATGTTTAATGTTGGATTCCCGGAGGGCTCTGAGCTTATCCCAGTCGGTCAGGGTTTTCTGTCTGAGTGTTTGAGTGAGTTTGTGTTTGGGTACCATCTCTGTCTCGATTATGAGGTGGTCGCTACCCAGTGTTTGGTCGGTAACCCTCCATCTTACCCTATTGGTGTGTAGGGATAGAGTGAGATCCGGGGTGCTGTCGCGTTGGGCGCTGTTGCCGATGCGTGTAGGGGTATTGATGCCTGTTTCTAGTGTGAAATGGTGTGTCTGGATTTGTTCCCAGAGGTCTCTACCCTTTGGCTCGCATTTTGGATATCCCCATGCCGTGTGAGGAGCGTTAAAATCTCCTACTATGAGCAGCGCGTGGGGGCCCACCTCCCTCCTTGTGAGCGAGAACAAGCGGTTGAATCGATGTGCCCTGGATTTAGGAGGGCTGTAGATGTTTAGAATATATAGTCTGTTCGCTCCTTTTTTGCGTGGGAGGACAGTAATTAGGTCGTGGGGGATACTGACGCTGTCGAACTGGCTCCTATAGGCCGGCATATTTCTGTGTACGAGAACCGCCGTTTTAAGGTCGGTCGCACTTTGAAAGGTTTTATAGCCGGGCAATTTAACAACTGTGTTTGTCTCCTGTAGCGCTATAATTTCCGGGGGGGGCATCTAGGCTTTGGAGATACATCTGTAAATTATGTTTTTTACGTTTATATCCCCGGCAATTCCACTGCCAGACCTTAATGGGGTTGCTCTTATTGTTGTTTTTGTGGGGCATTATGTGTTTCGGGTTGGGGTATGTGATTGGTAGCGATACCAAGCCTGTTCATTATTTCTTGCATAAAGGTGTGTAGTTCCGATCTGTAGGAATTCATTTCTGATCGGAAGGTTTCCATGCTGTTTTGCATGGTGGTCATGTTTTCGTGGAGTGCGGCGTTTCCTCTCCCGATTGCTATTATTTTACGGTCTAGCTCTTGTTGCTGAAGGGATTCTCCTGCGGGGTTGGGGATTTGTATGGTGGTTACCACAATCGCTCTTTTTTGGGGGGCGGGCGAGGTGGCCTCTTCAGCGGGGAAATTTGATTGTGAGATTGCCTCTTTTTGACTGCGGATCCTGCGGAGTTGCTGTCTTAAGGCATTATTTTCTTGCCTAAGGGTGGCCATTTCGGCTCTGATGTTGGATAGCTCATCTGCTAGTTCTTTGGGGACGGTTGGGGGGGTTTGGGCCGAGGTGGAGGTGTGGGAGGCCCCATCATCGAAGCTTACCGATTTGTCGTTACCGGCGGTCGTCTGTGATGTCGTCGGGAGGGTGTCCCACCCCTTGTGGTTGGCTTTGGGCCGGGGCTTGGATGGGGTTCGTTGTTGATTGGTCAATGGGGATCTCTTCTGCCTCGATTGGGACCTCGTTTGGGCTCTTTTCTTTATCGCGTCCTTGGTCCTGGAACGGCCGCGTTCCTGCAGGGCGGGCCATTCTTGTTCGTTTTGAGGGTTCAGAGGGGTGTTTTCTCTCTCTCCCTTTTTCTCCATGTCGGGCGGCGGGCGTTGGGGGAGAAGCATGGCTATGGGTCTACCTTGTGTCGAGGCCTCCGGAAATATTGCCATGCTGTTCGTGTGGTTCATTACTCTGTATCCAGGGTGGGGGTGTGGAGCCCTGAGATGGTGGTGATGATCATGGATTTGAGCCCAGCCACGATTCTTGGGACGAGGGCCGTCAGGGCTGCCCTGATTTCCGCCTGGATAGCTGCACGAAGCGTTCGGCCGTGTGGTCGGGGAGTCCTGGATTGGACTCCGGGCGACGGGTCGAGTCGCCGCGCGAGCTCGTCCGACCGGCGATGACTCCACGCTAGTGATTCCCCTGGCTCTGGCTGTCGGCGTCCCCACTACCTGTGGACGTCCGTCTGCCGAGAGCCCTGGCCCCGAACTCCTGCGACGACGGGTAGCGGCGTGAGCTCGTCCGACCGGCGATGACTCCGCTCGCAGTTACCCCCTTGGCTCTCAGGTCGACGGGCGATGCGGGCACACTGTGTCCACGGCTCGCTTGACCGCAGTGTTTTGTTGGGGACCCCTGGTACTCAATAAACGCTGTTGGATACCGGGATCATCGTTGTTGGCATGGCGTTTGGCCGAACCCGGCGCGGCGACCGCCCTCGCTGGTAGCCGTCGGCCGCGCGGTGGGACGGGCATCGGATTTCCCCTTTGAGCACCGGTCCCCAGACGTAAAGGTGCGTAATCCTCCCTCCTTTTATTCCCACAACATGGCGCCGGGGATTGTGGGAGCCACTGGTTCCCCTCCCCCGAGAAAGCGTAAGCCGCGGATGTGCCGGCCGGAGTTTTCAGGCTTCGAGCTGGCTCGTCCCGTATCGTGTTGGAGAGAGTGCGCCACCTTGCTGGCCTACTCTCTCGAACTCCTCCGCGCGTCTTCCGTTTCGGGCGGACCAGGGAGATCGCGCGAAAGAGAGAGGCGGGCCTTCCTTCCGAGTGGACGGCCGTGTGGTCGGGGAGTCCTGGATTGGACTCCGGGCAACGGGTCGAGTCGCGGCGCGAGCTCGTCCGACCGGCGATGACTCCACGCTAGCGATTCCCCTGGCTCTGACAGTCGGCGTCCCCACTACCTGTGGACGTCCGTCTGCCGAGAGCCATGGCCCCGAACTCCTGCGACGACGGGTAGCGGCGTGAGCTCGTCCGACCGGCGATGACTCCGCTCGCAGTTGCCCCTTTGGCTCTCAGGTCGGCGGGCGCTGCGGGCACACTGTGTCCACGGCTCGCTTGACCACAGTGTCTTCTTGGGGACCCCTGGTACTCAATAAACGCTGTTGGATACCGGGATCAACGTTGTTGGCATGGCGTTGGCAGAACCCGGCGCGGCGACCGCCCTCGCCGGTAGCCGTCGGCCGCGCGGTGGGACGGGCACCGGTCCCCAGACGTAAAGGTGCGTAATCCTCCCTCCTTTATTCCCACAATGTATACATTGCAACACGCATATGTGACTATCTTGAACACGCAATAATTATTGCAAAATTATGAACATCGGGCCGCGTACTGTTCCTTTTCGGTCCACTCTGCTATCTTCAGGAAATAGGAAGGTTCGATTGGCACATTGTTTCCTTAAAAGACAAACCGCATAGTGTACAAACAATATAATCTTCCTGAAATGTCTTTATTGCCAAAAAACAAATTAAATACATTAGGCATCATTATGCATAGCCCCTAGTTTCGACAACTACAAGGTGTGAATCATAAAAAAAAATTCTGATATGCTACATGCAATTTTATTTACTGCTTTGCTTCAAATGCCTTTATTTTGAAACCTTATGTATGGGCGCTCTAGGCACACTGCTGTAAGGTCATATATTGGATCGTCTACATTTACCACCATTTGAAATTCAATGACAGCAGAATTAGGGAGATGCAAGCTATACGCATACTGGGCCATAACTAAAAAAAGGATAGTGCCATCAAGGTTAGCAAAGTTATACATTTATTCTTAGCAATAGGCAGCATACTATATCTGCGACACCAGAATATGAGAGGAACATTTGTCCTCAATCCTAAACAGAATGTTAAAAATGCATAAGATGGCGGACCGCTGCTCACGCAAAGATGATGTAGTGACAACTAATAATGTTTTACAGCTTTCCAAGAAATCCCCAACTTCGAGCTGAATGGGTCAAGGCTTTAGGGAAAGAGGATCGCTGGGAACCACCAAAAGACGGCAGAGTGTGGTCTAAGCATTATCACCCCAATAGCCTGGACCAAACCCCGAAAAGATGCGCTCGTCTACGTCAACATGCAGTTCCATCATTTTTTTTTTGCATCAGGTACATATTCAGCACAGAAAGAAACAAAGATAATAGTTAACATTGTTAATATATGATTCAAAAGATTACTTGGGAAACTTATATATTTCATGTTTTTATAAAAAAAGAGTGTATGGTGACAACGAAGAAATTTCGTAGTCATATGGGAGCATTAATTGCAGTGGTTGATTGTTTTGGTGGCACAGATGATGACCATATGAATAAGACGTTCACTAGTTCAATTTACCAAATGCATACCATTCATTAGACAGTCAACAGCTTAATTTGCATTAATTTCTTTAGGAACCCTCCCATCTTCTGGCCGTGCAGTCCCCAGTGGAGCAAGGTTTCGAGGTGACTACTTTGGCTAGATCAACCCTCAAAGCATACTTTTCTCCTTAGATCAGGCTACACATAATGTGTATGTTTCTTGTAGGAGCAAACCGCAACAGACCAGGTCACCGCTGCCGAGGAGGGACCACAGGTAACTGCGTCGCATAGGCCAAACAAAGCTCAGCTGATAGAAACCCTTACAGGAACCCGCCCAGCCACTGGCCGTGCAGTTCATTCTGCAGGCTCCAATGGCAAAGTTTCGAGGTGACTACTTTGGCTAGATTAACCCAGCATACTTTTCTCCTTAGATCAGGCTACACATAATGTGTATGTTTCTTGTAGGAGCAAACCGCAACAGACCAGGTCACCGCTGCCGAGGAGGGACCACAGGTAACTGCGTCGCATAGGCCAAACAAAGCTCAGCTGATAGAAACCCTTACAGGAACCTGCCCAGCCACTGGCCGTGCAGTTCATTCTGCAGGCTCCAATGGAGCAAGGTTTCGAGGTGACTACTTTGGCTAGATCAACCCAGCATACTTTTCTCCTTAGATCAGGCTACACATAATGTGCATGTTTCTTGTAGGAGCAAACCGCAACAGACCAGGTCACCGCTGCCGAGGAGGGACCACAGGTAACTGCGTCGCATAGGCAAAACAAAGCTGAGCTGATAGAAACCCTTACAGGAACCCGCCCAGCCACTGGCCGTGCAGTTCATTCTGCAGGCTCCAATGGAGCAAGTCTTCGAGGTGAGTACTTTGGCTAGATCAACCCAGAATACTTTTCTCCTTAGATCAGGCTACACATAATGTGTATGTTTCTTGTAGGAGCAAACCGCAACAGACCAGGTCACCGCTGCCGAGGAGGGACCACAGGTAACTGCGTCGCATAGGCCAAACAAAGCTCAGCTGATAGAAACCCTTACAGGAACCCGCCCAGCCACTGGCCGTGCAGTTCATTCTGCAGGCTCCAATGGAGCAAGGCTTCGAGGTGAGTACTTTGGCTAGATCAACCCAGCATACTTTTCTCCTTAGATCAGGCTACACATAATGTGCATGTTTCTTGTAGGAGCAAACCGCAACAGACCAGGTCACCGCTGCCGAGGAGGGACCACAGGTAACTGCGTCGCATAGGCAAAACAAAGCTCAGCTGATAGAAACCCTTACAGGAACCCGCCCAGCCACTGGCCGTGCAGTTCATTCTGCAGGCTCCAATGGAGCAAGGCTTCGAGGTGAGTACTTTGGCTAGATCAACCCAGAATACTTTTCTCCTTAGATCAGGCTACACACAATGTGTATGTTTCTTGTAGGAGCAAACCGCAACAGACCAGGTCACCGCTGCCGAGGAGGGACCACAGGTAACTGCGTCGCATAGGCCAAACAAAGCTCAGCTGATAGAAACCCTTACAGGAACCCGCCCAGCCACTGGCCGTGCAGTTCATTCTGCAGGCTCCAATGGAGCAAGGTTTCGAGGTGACTACTTTGGCTAGATTAACCCAGCATACTTTTCTCCTTAGATCAGGCTACACATAATGTGTATGTTTCTTGTAGGAGCAAACCGCAACAGACCAGGTCACCGCTGCCGAGGAGGGACCACAGGTAACTGCGTCGCATAGGCCAAACAAAGCTCAGCTGATAGAAACCCTTACAGGAACCTGCCCAGCCACTGGCCGTGCAGTTCATTCTGCCGGCTCCAATGGAGCAAGGTTTCGAGGTGACTACTTTGGCTAGATCAACCCAGCATACTTTTCTCCTTAGATCAGGCTACACATAATGTGCATGTTTCTTGTAGGAGCAAACCGCAACAGACCAGGTCACCGCTGCCGAGGAGGGACCACAGGTAACTGCGTCGCATAGGCAAAACAAAGCTCAGCTGATAGAAACCCTTACAGGAACCCGCCCAGCCACTGGCCGTGCAGTTCATTCTGCAGGCTCCATAGGAGCAAGGTTTCGAGGTGACTACTTTGGCTAGATCAAGCCAGCATACTTTTCTCCTTAGATCAGGCTACACATAATGTGTATGTTTCTTGTAGGAGCAAACCGCAACAGACCAGGTCACCGCTGCCGAGGAGGGACCACAGGTAACTGCGTCGCATAGGCCAAACAAGGCTCAGCTGATAGAAACCCTTACAGGAACCCGCCCAGCCACTGGCCGTGCAGTTCATTCTGCAGGCTCCAATGGAGCAAGGTTTCGAGGTGAGTACTTTGGCTAGAACAACCCTCAGAGCATACTTTTCTCCTTAGATCAGGCTACACATAATGTGTATGTTTCTTGTAGGAGCAAACCGCAACAGACCAGGTCACCGCTGCCGAGGAGGGACCACAGGTAACTGCGTCGCATAGGCCAAACAAGGCTCAGCTGATAGAAACCCTTACAGGAACCCGCCCAGCCACTGGCCGTGCAGTTCATTCTGCAGGCTCCAATGGAGCAAGGCTTCGAGGTGAGTACTTTGGCTAGATCAACCCAGCATACTTTTCTCCTTAGATCAGGCTACACATAATGTGCATGTTTCTTGTAGGAGCAAACCGCAACAGACCAGGTCACCGCTGCCGAGGAGGGACCACAGGTAACTGCGTCGCATAGGCCAAACAAGGCTCAGCTGATAGAAACCCTTACAGGAACCCGCCCAGCCACTGGCCGTGCAGTTCATTCTGCAGGCTCCAATGGAGCAAGGTTTCGAGGTGAGTACTTTGGCTAGATCAACCCTCAGAGCATACTTTTCTCCTTAGATCAGGCTACACATAATGTGTATGTTTCTTGTAGGAGCAAACCGCAACAGACCAGGTCACCGCTGCCGAGGAGGGACCACAGGTAACTGCGTCGCATAGGCCAAACAAGGCTCAGCTGATAGAAACCCTTACAGGAACCCGCCCAGCCACTGGCCGTGCAGTTCATTCTGCAGGCTCCAATAGAGCAAGGCTTCAAGGTGAGTACTTTGGCTAGATCAACCCTCAGAGCATACTTTTCTCCTTAGATCAGGCTACACATAATGTGCATGTTTCTTGTAGGAGCAAACCGCAACAGACCAGGTCACCGCTGCCAAGGAGGGACCACAGGTAACTGCGTCGCATAGGCAAAACAAAGCTCAGCTGATAGAAACCCTTACAGGAACCCGCCCAGCCACTGGCCGTGCAGTTCATTCTGCAGGCTCCATAGGAGCAAGGTTTCGAGGTGACTACTTTGGGTAGATCAACCCAGCATACTTTTCTCCTTAGATCAGGCTACACATAATGTGTATGTTTCTTGTAGGAGCAAACCGCAACAGACCAGGTCACCGCTGCCGAGGAGGGACCACAGGTAACTGCGTCGCATAGGCCAAACAAGGCTCAGCTGATAGAAACCCTTACAGGAACCCGCCCAGCCACTGGCCGTGCAGTTCATTCTGCAGGCTCCAATGAAGCAAGGTTTAGAGGTGAGTACTTTGGCTAGATCAACCCTCAGAGCATACTTTTCTCCTTAGATCAGGCTACACATAATGTGTATGTTTCTTGTAGGAGCAAACCGCAACAGACCAGGTCACCGCTGCCGAGGAGGGACCACAGGTAACTGCATCGCATAGGCCAAACAAAGCTCAGCTGATAGAAACCCTTACAGGAACCCGCCCAGCCACTGGCCGTGCAGTTCATTCTGCAGGCTCGAATGAAGCAAGGCTTCGAGGTGAGTACTTTAGCTAGATCAACCCTCAGTGCGTACTTCTCTCTGTAGACAAGGCTACACTATAATAAGTATGTTGGCTGTAGGTTGAGCCTAAGCTAAACATTTTCACAATACAAGTGACTTGCCCAGGGACAACAGGCTAATACTTACAAAGGGACATGACGAAGTAATTTACGACTTGTTCACAATCTAGAATGGAGGTTATTATTTTCCTGTTTAGCCTTGCATGCCGTTGCATCCAGATATTTTCCTTGAGGAAATAAATTACTTAGAATTAAAATTATTTATTTCAAAATATATATGTATACCACATTTTTTGGCATTAGAAATTGAAACATTTATGTAGAGAGCAAATTTATATACCGAGTAGACCTTAAAACAATAAAATTAGTATGTTATTATTGAAGAAAGGGTAAAAGCGCAGGCGAGCTGGTGAAGAACTTCCATCGTAAACCGGAGACGCGGTAAAAGAAAAAAAACGGACCAAACAACAACAACTCTCTTTTGAGACTTGTTGTTGTTTTGTCCGTTGTTTTTTATTTTACCGCGTCTCCGGTTTACGATGGATGTTATTATTATTTAGATATCATGCATAGAAAATAATTTACAATAATCTTTCACTGTTTCTTTTTTTTCACTTTCTAGACACCAGGGACAAGCCGTGTCTTCGTGCCTCTACCCTCAACAAGTCACGAAATCCCAGTGGTAAGAAACTTGGGATGCTCAAAAATGTTTCAGAGGTGACCCAGCATTATAAAACAAATTACACCAAAATTTACGCAACAAAATCAACATTTTAACCCAAAATAAATTCTGTCTCTGATCTTTTCATTTCTTGTCATATCAACTTTAGATAGAAAGCTGAGATTTTTCACTGTTCAAGTTGTGGAACTAATATTTAGTATATCAACATGTTCCTTGACAAATATTAAAAATAAATATATAATTATTAACTTGGACAGCACGATACACATAGAGCCACGAGGAGTGCCTGCCTTGTCCCACTTGGCTATGAGCAATACTGCCACCTGTATGTACCAATAAGTGTCAGTGCACCCAAAGACAAGAAACTAAATGATTGGCATAAGTGTCGCCATTTCTTATACATATGAGAAGCTCACCGATGCTTCATTCGCCAGTGTTGGTTCTCATTCTGTCTGTTTTTTTTTGTATTTCTGTCACAAAATTAACTAATGTTTTAAACTTTAGCACTAGGGAAATAAGCTAAGAGAAATATTTGGCCCCGTTCAGTAGGCTTCTCAGCAAGTAAGGGTGCATTGCGGAGAAGCGACACGCACGGAGCGGACACCGCGATCGCGCGAATCGCGACGAGCCTTCACTGAGGCTTCACCACAGTGCAGTCTCCTGCTTTATGACAAAGCATAGCTCCAGATTCAGAAAGAAAAAAAAATGGTGGGAACGTGGTGTGGTGAATGTTGATTATGCCTGATAGATGTTGGTTACCTGTTTACCTACAAAATGAATTAGGCTACAATATCCTGACAATTAAGCTGTATGTGTGCACCAATATTGGTCATCTCATTTAGTTTGCAACAAGGGGCTCTCCTTTGCTTTCTAAGGTTGTGAACGGCTTGGGGTCACAGTGATTGTGATATCTGGAGTATGTTATATGTTGCGATCGATGTCACATGTCTGAAGGACAGTTGTGGGTTTCCTTATAAACCCGGAAGGGGAAGTTGCTGCGTTTCGAGAATGTTGTTTGTGTCGTCCCTTTTTGTCTCTTGATCTCGGGTTTCGCGATGTTGGAAGAAATTATATTTGGGTATAGCGAGAGGCCTATCAAATCTCACATGTACCTTCAACCTTTATAGAACTATATAGAATGCCAGAGTCATGAAATAATTTAGATTAAACTTAGCTGAGCCTTGGTGGTGGAGAGACATATACTTCACATAACCATAATCAAATAAACTCAGCATTTTCATTTAGAAATATATTTCTTTACCTACACTAAATTAGAAAACAATTGTTTGTTGCCTCGGTTAAAATGTGTAGTTTAAGCACATTCATAAAAAATTGAGCAAAACATTCAAACTATTAAAAAAATATTAACTTTCTTCTAAGCTCCTCATTTCAGTGGATTACTATTTGCACCTTAGTATTATAATACCTTTGATATATCATACCTAAAATTACTATACACACAAGTTCACGCTCTCATCTCTGAAATATTAATGTTTTGAAAAATCTGTACCAAATCAAAGGTGTCCAAAGCTAAGAAGAGTGGTTGTTTGGGCTACTTTGTTGGTCATTTCATAAAGCTTATGCACTTCATAAAGCTCATAAAGCTTATTTTTTGCATAAAGGCTATGCACAAAAATGAATTTCCATGCAACTTAAAATTCTGATTTTACTCTGAGTGCAACTGTAGCCATTACTTCACTGATTGACATGATATATGCTACATGTAGGTGAAACTAAACACATTGACTGTTTCAAATGTTTCTTACTGTAGGTCACGCCTGCACAAACGAAGAAAGAAGCATTCCTAGAAGCCCGCATGCGGCACTCCACCGAGCAGCACATCAAAGATTCTAAGGCGATCAAACGGCTACAACAATCCAAGCGTCGGCTAACCAAGAGGAATGCTGAACTGAAGACTGTGGTCAGTGACCTGGTAAAGCAAAATATTTTGCTAAAAGAAAACGGTGCTGTCTTGCAGAGCTTTGGTGCTGCAAATCAGCAGCTGTTACAACGACAGCTTGCTAAGCACACAGGAGCACCTGTACCAACGCAGTACTCACCAGAACTACGAGCCTTTGCCTTGACCCTGCATTTTTACTCTCCACGTGCCTACACCTACGTGCGCAAGGTTTTTGATACATGCCTACCCCATCCCAGGACTCTAAGTGGTACCGGTCCATTGATGGCAAGGCCTGGCTTCTCTGAAGAGGCTTGAGGGCACTAAGCTGAAGACCAAAGCCAACACAACCTCAGGCATTGCCACCATCTGCAGCCTCATGGTGGACGAAATGTCGATACGGCGACACTTGGAGTGAGATGGCCAAAAGTATGCGGGCTACATGGACGTGGGAAGCGGAGTTGACGATGACAGTTTGCCCGCTAGCAAAAAATGCATTGTCATCATGGCAGTGGCCATCAATGGCAGATGGAAGATTCCTCTTGGATACTTCCTCGTTGATGGCCTTGGAGGAGAACAGCGCGCCAATCTTGTTGTCCAGGGCCTCACCCATGCCCATGAAGCTGGAGCTCTTGTTGTCTCGCTAACATGTGATGGAGAACCGCAAACTTCTCCATGCTTCGGGAGCTTGGATGCGACTTCAGTAACATGGCCAACCTGAGGACAACATTTCCACACCCGGTCACACAAGAACCTGTGCAACATTCATGGACCCATGCCACATGCTTAAACTTGTCCGGAATGCACTTTGTGATAAGAAGGCTTTCATCGGGCCCTGACGGTGAGGCCGTTGCATGGCATTTTATCGAGCAGCTCCATGTCTGCAACAACACGAAGGGCTACACCTTGCAACAAGCTCCATTTGTCCACGTTGACTGGAAACGACACCAATGAAGGTGAGCCTGGCAGCTCTGGTCCTGAGCATGTCAGTCGCCGACGCCCTAAATGAGTGCCGCAGCCTCAGTGTCGCGGGATTTCTGGGGTCCCAGCCAACAGAGACATTTTTGCGTATCTTCAACAACCTCTTTGATGTCCTGAACTCTAGAAATGTGCACCAGAAGAACTGGAAAAAGCCTCTCTGTCCCCCAAACATCAGGCAAGTGGAGACTCTTCA